>KK121650.1:307024-321091 GCA_000611955.2 Stegodyphus mimosarum | reverse complement strand
ATTTATTTAATATTATAAAAGAAGCAATGAATGATGACATATGACTGTTAAAGGAAATGTCATGAAAGTACAAATAATTATGCGGAACAGTATTTTAAAAAAGTAATAGTTCAAATACTGTTTCATTTTACACCTATTTTCTTCTCCACCTTTGAATAATTTTTTTTCCCAAAATATTCAAACCAAGTCATCTTTATAAAAATAAGTTAATTATCTGGTATTTTTAAAACGTAACTTTTCAGAATTAGAAAAAACATCCGATCTGACTTCCCGAAAACAGCCTCTGTCCCAATATTTGAACCACTTAGAATAACAAATCAAACTGCATTGTTATCTCCAACGCCTTAGCAACCAGATTTGTTGACCAGGATCTGTTTGCATATTTAGAATTCTAAGTTCCAGTGAACGAACGCGCTAGGCGTTTTATGCAATGACAGCGTTTTAGCGTTTCTCCATTCGAAAATACTGCCAGTTTTTAGCGTTGGATATAACGAAGAGATGACGTGAATTCCACGTGACCGAACAACGTCAAGGGTGTCCATTTTTTAGGCAGCCCTTCCAATATTACGTGCTATTGCATTATTTGTAATCACGCCTTTGAATTCTATTGAACCTATCTTTTTTGCATGAGTTATGAATAAATTTTTCAATAGTTAAGAATTGACTTTATTCTTCCAACAACATAAACATATTAATTGATTAATGTAGGAAAGTTTATGAATAAGTGTGTTCCATGACAGGTAATTATGATTTTTAAAATTTTTTCTAATAGTTTATTATTCCGGTAATATGCGAATATACTCATGAAATATATGAAATATATATAGGAATACATTCAACCTGATGTAGAAATGATAATTCGTTTCTTCAAATTTAAAGTGAAAATATTTCGACAATAATGATTTTTAAAAACGTTTATATTAAAAAAATAGCAAATTTTTTATTTAAAAATTTCTGAACACGTTTGTGTTGTTTTGAATGTTAACTGCCCTTTATCTATTTTAGTAAAGCGTACATTATGATTCAGATGTATTTAAACTGCAATAATTTATAAAGAAGATTCACTATAGTAAGGACTATTCTATAGTAACTATTCTATAGTATAGTTCACTATTCTATAGTAAGGACTCGTCAATAATTGTCAGCACTTAAGAATTGGATTCTTATTTTTGCATTTGCATTTTGGAGGTAAAACCTACAGCTAAGGTAACATGCATAACCGAATTTCTTACGTGCACAATCATAATGAAGAATACTCTAATTTTATGCTTACAAAGTTAAATAAAATCATTAAACAGCTTTATATGTGTTATAAATCTCAGCAACGAAGGTTTTATCCTATCTTTATATTCTGACCCAAAGCGAAACATTCTGTTTGGGTCAGAATATAACGATAGGACGATTCTCTCTGACTGCACAATTCTTTTCGAAATGCATTAGTTTATGCTTCAAACATAAAATATAAATTAAAATAATGATAACTGAAAGTACTTTATTTATTTATATAATATAATATACTATACACAAATATTTATTTTATTTTGTTAATGCGGAAATTATATACAATTGTTTTAACAACATTTATTTAATGCTGCAGTCGATATAAATGCTTAAAATCATTTTCTTTTTTTCAGCATAACTTTTATTTCAGCTCATAATTATTCTAACCACTTTAAAATCAAGTTTTGATATTGATGAATTATTTTAATTTCCTCATGGTCTGAACCATCATTAAACTACAGCCGACATTCATGTATACAGAATTTAAATTTATAATCGACGCAAGTTAAAATATTTACATATTTCGTTATGTTATGTAATCACGCCAAAGTGTTTTTTTTAATTTCTAATCACAGATTAAGCCCCCCTTCCCATGGCCAAGCAGTTAAAACCTCTGAATACAGGTATTCGACCCGGGTTCGGCTGCGTGGTTGGTTTTGGAACTTTTCCCAATGTGTAGCGTGAATGCGATACGCTTTCCGTTAGGAAGTTTTCCACGAAGACTCCATACCCTTAAATGGATAGCCCTCGTGTGTTTCGCTGTATTCAAATAACCTTGCTTGATGAAATAGCACACAAAAGAAATTGCAACTATAAAGAACTCATTTAATATTGTTGTAGAATTTTCAGACACTATTTTATGTTTAACCACTTATTACTTTACATCAGAGCGTATTTAGTGTATCTGATCACTGAATTATATGTACACTTTCGGTAACATGCCAAAAGTACTAATGTGCAGTTTTGCTGTTTTGTTTTATGCTCATTTTTAAAATTGCCCTACGACGTTTCTTATTTTTTGAAAGAAAGAAGTGTACATTTTCTAATGAATGTAGAAGAATTGTTATATAAAAACGCGATTAAATAATTGACCAATTATTTTTATTAAACCCTAGCGCATAAAGTTCCTCTTTTCTAGAAATTACGTTATTTTAGATTCATAGTTTTGGCATGTTGTTGATAATATGCTTCCCCAAAACAAAAAAGGCACTAACACTTGATATACTAAATAAATTTACTATACTTCAATTATTAGTATTATATTTGAAGTTAGTTATGATAAATTATCACGCAGTTACCAAACAGTTTTCGGGACCAGTTTGAAACTGAAGAAATGGGTGATTTTAAATTTAGCATGCTTTTCCCAAATTCCTATCATTGAGTGAAATAGATGCGCGAGTCTATGGTACTTAGAAAAAAATCCTCAGTCCTAACGTTAATGGAGACTTGGAATTACAATGTAGAAGTTCTCCAAAATTGTCTTCTTTATCTACTGTTTTGAATTTGAATTCTAGCCATATGCAATATAAAAGTTCTGAAGAACAGCTATAATCATCAGAAAAACGAAAATGCCACATGCTACTAATTAATAAAACCCAGCGCATTCTTGCTAATTAAAAGCATTAAAATATTCGGTCATTCCATAAATAATGCGTCTTTTTATACTTCTATCTATCAAAATTAAGATAACTTTATTTATTATTATATTTAAGATAATAAGTTCTTTCTTAATCTAAAATGTATTCTCTTTTATCTTCTACTTGTTTTTCAACAGTTACGATGTAATTTCTTCTGGGCTGTAGTTTTCGCCTCGGAATTTCTAGAACCACCATTGACACTGATTAACACTTATTGCCCGATCCCCATGTAATGGATTAATATTTCTATTAATTATTATTTAATTGAACTCATAAAGCAAAGTATGTGGAATATGCTTTTTTATCACTTCCATTGTAATTCTGAAAAAGTTATAATAGAACTCTTCAAAACTTAGAATAAGAATAAGGTAAAATTACTACGTGCTTTTATGGCTAGTTGATGAAAGTAGACTCTCCCGCCCCCCTCCGTCTTTTCATGCAATTGAAAAAACTGCAATTTTTATGGAAAGAGGTATTAAAATTATGAAATAATAATAAATAATGAAACTTAATAGTTTAAGAGGAATGTCCTACTCTAAAATGTTTTCATATGTATAACTTTTAAAAATATTCATGAGAGTCATTATAATCTCTCCTATTAATTACACAAATGATTTTGAGAAGATCGGTTTCTTTATATCATATTTTACACTCTTGTAATGAATAAAATATAAACTAGTCTTTTCTGTATTCTTTTATAAGTTCTTAAAGTGCAAGTGATTGACAGCTTTTACAGAATTAGCAAACTACATATAAATATAAAACTATGTCCTCGTGCCTCCTTTAAAAAGTGTGTACACTGTGTAAAGTAAGCAGAAATTCACTAAATTTCTGAGGCAAATTTCATATCGTTAGAAGCGAACCACTCACTCCCTAAGTTATCCCTGTCTGAAAATGATGACGGAAGCTTGACTGATTCTCACTAATTTTAAGTTAATTTTTTTCCGGGAAAAGACTTGATGTCTATTCGACATTTAAATCTCTGCACGTAATGACTTTATGGATAAAAGATATTTTAAAAAGAAAAAACCGGAAAATGTTGCCTTAAGTTTGACCAGAAGTATACGGAAAACATGTTACTTTAACGAAAATAAAAATTTTAAAAAATAATGTATCTCATAGAAACTTAATCGGTTGGATAAATGCATTAGTTGTATTATTACGGATTTACTTGTGAATTCAATCTATTACGAACCCGTACGCATGCAATAGTACTTTCTTGTCGGTAATTAACTTTAAAGCTTACTTGCCAAATTTAGTTGCAATATTTAGAATTTTGATAATTTGCATATATCTTATAATGTCTCGTATTCTTGGAGAGCATAAACTAATTAGATGTGAACAGACTGTGCGAGGAATTATCCTTAAGTATAACAAAGTCAGAGAAAGGGCGTAAAGAATCCTTTATTAACTCAATATTATTCACAGATGGCCCCGACTCCTGATAACAAAAGCCAAAACTTTTAGCTTAACTCAAAATGTACGAAATAACTTAACATAGAATAGAATTAAGTTAGCTTAATAGCTTTTCATAAATTGCTTAACGTGCAGGCAGGCTCTGACCCGTAGAAGTCGGTTAAACAAGCGTAATGGTTAGAACCGCTCACCGCCACAGAAATCTAATCGGTAGTAAAACAAAGACAAAAACATGGCCTTCAGGCAGGCAGAATACGCTCTAAAATCACCTTCCAAAAACTTCCCTTAATCTCATTTAAATACAAGCGCGCTAACTCATTTACATTCAGGCAAGAAAGCATGGGTTGAAAGTGAGATCAATAAGAAAGGTTGTTTAAAATAAAATTACTTAATAACTTAATAAGCAACTTAAATAAATCTCAACAATCTGAACAAACTTAAGACACTCATTTCATGTAGTTTAACGTATAATGGTCAGCATATTAATTTGACACATTGAAGACCAAGTCAGATTCCAGGTGAAAGTATAGTGAATTTTGTTCCTGATATTCGCTCTGCATATTAACTTGGCCCATTGAAGATTAAGTTTGATTCCCGGTGAAAAGTACGATGAATTTTTTCCCTGATACTTCGTTCTCTATTTCCTAATGTGTCTGCAGTATTTTGTATTCCATTACCTTTTAATTACATGAATTATATATCTTATGAGACATGAAAATTCTGTATAATTTTTTTTCAAAAATTTCTGTTTTAAGACCATCTTGCATTTAGTTTACCCCCACTATTTCATAAATAATTCACACGTACTGCATATTTATGAATCTAATCACTAGATTATTAATGTATAAACTTGGATTTTCAATTTAAGTTTCAACAATTTCTAATTCTTGTATTTCCTACTTCCAGGAATGTAAAAAAAATAAGATGTGTCCAAAAATTTCCTTTTACAATAATTAAACAAATGACAATATATAAATTTCCCGCTAAAAAATTATTTTAAAAATTAGTTCAGGTAATCGTTGAAATAAATCGCAAAATTTGAAAAGTAATTCATTTAATATAATAAAATGTTTCTATCTGACAGCAACATTTTTTTTTCTTATAGCAAACAGTTAAATTTAGCCTGGATCCCAAATGTTTAATAATATATTAGAAGAAATAAGCTAATCCAGATTTAAATGCACTCATGATTACCATAACAATAAACAATCTTAATGATTTAATAGTTATCAAAATGCTCGTATTTTTACCAGAATCGGTGTCGAATAGATTTCGTCTATATACATCAGTACCTTCCAATTAATTTGATTGCTAAACACTGAAGAATTCGGGATTAAAGTCATATAATCCGGATTAGACATGCTGTATTTAAAAACTTGTGGGGATTTACTTATTTAATTCCAAAGTTCTGCCTTAGAACCTTTTGAATAATCGCTTAAGTGTGTGAATAAACACGTAAGACGTAAGAAGGGTTACTACCCTTTATTTTTCAGAATAAATACAATCAGTTCCTACTTGGAACTTTCACAAAGCCTCCACTTGGGCTTAAATATCTATGAAATTAAACTAAACTAGCTTAACTAACCTATCTGAAAGGTATACCCGAAGCTATCTGAAAGGTATAGCCGAAGCTATCAGAAATCTAAGTAGTTGGCCCCTAAATATTAATTTAAACGGCGAAGCCAAGCAAGGGCCTAAAGTATGGCCGAGCGTAGTAGCTAAGCGAGAATGTAGCCAAAAGGCAAACGCGCGCTAGTCAGGAAATCAGAATCTCTGTCTAGAAGTCGGTGAAGCATCGACTTAAATAGTACTCTTACTCATTTGCATTCACTGCGTTTTTGAATTTACATTCTGGCAGGAAATTGTAAGCTGAAATTAGAATAAGATAGGAAAGAGACAAAGCTCAACTGTTAATAAACTTAAGATAAACCTTACAAACTGAAGAATGTTTTTACGAATTAAAACAGTCCTCTAAAAGTAACTTAATTTAGAACATGAAAATGCGTAAAATGAACTCAGTAAAAATTATATATACAAGGTGTATCAGTACAGCGGTGAAAAACTTTCAGGAGATAGAAAGCACACCTAGACGAGGGAAATCACATAGCAATGCATGGTCGGAAAAGCTTTCCTGGCGCGGTAGTGACGACACAAAAATCAAGAAAGAAAGGACACGAACGGGGACAGAAAACATGTTTATTATTAAGAGTACAGCAAAACAAAGAAAAAGCAAAGTAAAGAGACAAAGATCGTCATCAAAGAAGATGTTCGAAATAACGACCCGTCCGTCATGCATCTTCCATTCGTGATGCATATCTTCCATGCACCGAAGAAGTGAGGCCTGCATCACGTCCGGGGTTGTAATTTCGAACACCTTCTTTTATGACGACAGTTGTTTGTTTTTGTTCTTATTTGTTCATTTCTGCTGTACTAAACATAATAAAACACGTTTTGTCTCACCATTTGTGCCCTTCCTTTTTTTTTCTGTCACCACTACCGCGCCAGGCGACTATGCATTGCTACGTGATTTCCCATCGTCTAGGTGTACTCTCTCTCTCCCGAAAGTTTGTCACCGTTGTACTGTTACGCCCTGTATATTTCTAACATAAAGAATATTCACTTAGTAATATAAAGTATATAATATTCACTTAGTAATTACTATTTTCTATTTTTTAAGGAGAATTCTTTCAAAAAAATTTTATTTTGAAGGAAAGTTAAGACCGTAATTCTATCAGTTAAGAGCATTTCTTCAATTCATTTTTTGCTGGTGCTGAATTTTACTCAAATATGCTAAAAAAAAAAAAAAAAGTCGCAAACAGCACTTGAACTCATCTTTCTCAAAAATATAAGAGCATTTCTATTTCAAAGTATTTAAAAATTTATTTACAGAAATATTCTTCTTCTTTTACTATTAAATACTAAATGGATCAGGTCTTTATTTTCCAAATAAAGTAAGTAGAGAAGGGATCGGAAACTGAAGAGGCTTATCAAATTTCATGAAAAAATTTATTCAGAAATTGTTGTACTCAAGTTTTGATTTCTGACTGACTTTTTTTCGAGTGCAGAAATGCCATTTCGACTGTTGCAAACTAATCTGCTTGATACTGTTCTTTTAAAGAGGAAACCAAATTATTTTTGGCCTACCAACTAAAACGAAATTTGACTGCACTAAATATCCATGAAAAATAAGCAAAATTTGACATAGATTAAGAATCTTAATTGCCGTTCTAGTATACGTTCGGTAAGTATCGTATGTCTTCTCTTTCGCCAGATAATTGTAAAACTCCAATTTATAATTTAGCTCCTAGACCAGTGCTTAGGTTATAATAAAAGGCTAATACTATCAAAAGATTCATAATTGTTTTCAAATGCGATAAATTTTATGTAAGACAATAATATCACGAAAAAAATTGCAAAGTTATGTAGAACAGTCATAGGATAAATTTGAGAAATTTCGCAAAGTATTAGCAACCGTATATTATTAGCAAAAAAAGTAAATATACTTTACAAGTGATATTCAAACTAAAATGTGGTGGATGATAACTCGTCACCTCCAAGATTTTGAGACTATTCTGTCTCTCTTTAAATGAGAACGATGTTTTTGAGTGACATCAGAATAAAAGACGCTTTTTCCCCAAAATAAATATAAAATTGATTTAAAATGGATTCTGAAGAGAATTTTCGCGGCATCTGTGCGTACGTATGTATGTATGTATGTCGCATAACTCTCAAACGAGTAGCCTCAGAACCTTAAAATTTGTATATAGGGCTGCTATAACATGTAGATGTTCACCTCGCATTTTGGTTGCAATCCGCCGAACCAAAAGTATATAAATGTAAATATCCACTCTGTTACTCGGCTCAGTGAGCTCAGTTTCTTAATTCTTATAAGTTTATAAATTGTGCATTTTTTGTTTTAAAAATGGTTGAATTATGTTGTTCTTATCTTTCGGTTAGGAGTTTTAGGCCCTTAGTTAATCTGCATGCAATCGTTTTGGAATTATCAACAATTTAAAAGTTTTTAAGTGTGGCTAAGCCTAATTTTTGGGTATGATAGCGGCCATTTTGTTTACATTTGAAGCTTAGGAGAATAGTGGATTTATGGCAAATCTAGAGCATTTAAGCTTCGGAACAACAAAGTAACGTCTTCTTTTATTATTGCGAATTAAATTATGCTTGATTCATTCTGGAATTATCATTTAATTTCTTAGCTGGTTTTTACGTACAAATTGTAATTGAATTGTAAAAATTGTTTTTTTTTTTTTTTAAATTATTTTAACTGTACTTGGTGTTTTATGTTTTTCTATATTTTTCAATTTTTAATGAAAATATTTTGAGTTTTTATGTATTTTTGCCCCCTTTGAGAACTGAATTCATTAGCAGCGCATGCGCATTAGGTAAGCGTCTCTGAATCGTCTGTGAAAAACTGTTACTTTTTTATTTGTTTAACTTCGTTTTAGATTTATTATAGTATTCGAATAGAACTTGTGGTAATTCTTCGGATGCTATCATTTTTGCTCACTCTGAGTTATAAAATGAATGAGATGTAATGCTGTTACTTGAACCTTGCGCCGAAGTGTGGCTACGGTAAATAAATATAGTGCACTTTAAAGAACGCATTTATTCTATGGTGGTTTATGCGCTATCGACGAAGTAGATTTAATTCAAAATTCAGTAACTGTTAATTCAATATGTTTATATGAAATGCAAGGAAATTGCGTATAATTTAATATTTCGTACAAGGAAGTCATGTGGTGTACACATCAGATATTTTTATTCTTATATGTTGATAAATTGCGCATTTGCTGCGTTAAGAATGATTGAATTATGTTGTTCTTATCTTCCAGTTAAGGTTTTTATGCCTTTACTAAATCTGCATGCAAATTTGTAGAATTATCAAGAATTTAAAAGCTGTTCAAGTGCGGCCAAGTCTAATTATTTTTACCATAGCAGCCATACTTGTTTACATTTGAAACTTAGCAGAATACTGGATTTGTTGCCAATCTAGAGAAGCTAAGTTTCCCAACAACAAAGGGGATGCCTTTTTTTATTATTGCAAATTAAATCATGCTTAATCCATTCTGGAATTTATCCGAGGAAATAAGTGTTTAAGATTTACTTTGAAATTTTTTATATAGATATTTTGAGTTTTAATGTATTTTTGCGTTGTGGCGAAGTGAGAACTGAATTAATTGAGTGAGAAATAATGAGTCGTCTGTTAAAAAACCGTTTCTTTTGTTTTTTCTTTCTTTCTTTCTTTCTTTTTTTTTAATTCTTTTATGCATCGTTTTAGATTTATTGTAGTATTTGAATAGAACATGTGGCAACGATTAGATAGTTCTTCAGATATACATAATTTTTGTGCATTCTGAGTTATAAAATGAATGAGATGTAACGCTGTTAAGTGAGCCTAGAGCCAGCGTGTCGCTATGGTAACCAAATATAGTGAATTTTAAAGAGTTCATTTATTCTATTGTAGTTTATGGGCTATCGACGAGTAGATTTAATTCAGTCCAATAAGTTTAAGTGAAATGCAAGAAAAATGCGTATAATTTAATATTCCGTACAAGGAAGTCATGTGGTGTACACATCAGATTTTTTTAAATAACTATCCATTTCTCAAAAGCATTATGTCTAAGAAACTAAGAAACTAAGTAGTAAACTAATCTCTTTTACCTGGATTTTTTATTGCATTTCAGTTTGCTGAAAATTTTAATTTTCTAACAGTTTCGAATTTCAGCTTGTAATATCGCAAACGTATTCTTTAGTTCCAACTGCATGCATTTATTTCTATTTACAAATTCGAAAATCCTTTTAATGTTTCAGAAAGCATGCAGTATGTTCAAAAAGAGAGAGAAAAATCATTCGTTGAAGAAGAATTTAACTATTGGATTGACAAAGGTTGTATCAAATTGTTTTAGATTAACTGGGATTACAACAGAGGAGATACCCTTGGTGAGGAATTACCTACCTTAACGCAGAATTTGGTAGAGACTTCTAAATGAGTTTGGTTTTAAGTTGTTTGTTAAAACAAGGCTTGCTTTCGAAGTAAGGTTTTCCTCGCATCTTAAATAAGTAAGCAATAATTCACATTGTGAAAGTTCAAAAACAAACACTTATGAAAGAGTAAAGAAAACTTCAAGTGCCATTAAAATCAGTCTTCGTAGTACAGATAGATTGCCTCGTATAACGAACGCTTTGCACAACAGGCATTCAGCGTAATACGCGAAAGTGCAGAATATTCCGCATTAAGGTCAGTAGACAAACAAGATTTACGCTCTTTCCAACGCTGACGTTCTTATAGAAAGAAGTAGGAGAAACGAAGGGTGTAATTGATTTTAAGCAGTCTAGGAGTTAGTGATGTTGCCCAAGAACAAACCTTGTAGTATAATAACTGATTCCACAAAAAGAATTCGATCCAGCTTTAAGAGCCGCAAGAGGATTTCATTACTATTAAACTTGCAGCCAAATTTAGTTTGTTTTCTCTTTTAACAGAGAATAAATATAAAAAAACCGTCTATAAATAAAATAAAATTTAAAAAAAAAATCTGAAAGCTTTTCAAATTTTGCATTGCCCCCAAGGGTGCGTTTTTTTTTAACATTTTGTGTGTTATCTTTATTTATTCAACATCACGTTCTTCGCACTTAAACCATAAAATTCAGTTCAACAGCAATATCGCAAAATAATTTGAAAATGAGAAGAATTTCTTAAGAATTTCCTATACACAGTCTTGCTACAGTAAGGAGATACAACTGCTTTTTTTTTCGCACAGTGTTGCCATTGCTCGCTTTGAAATTGCTGAGTTTATTAATAAAAAATTCGGTAAGGTTTTACGAAATATGAAATTGACGATAAAACAAATTCCAAATTTGGGCTTCCAGATGCCCATATTCGGGTGCCAACGTACGTTATTAGATGGCTCTAGGTACCGTTGTTTTGTCTCAATGCGAGAAACATACATCATTTTTGGAGATTCTTCATTATTTAAAATTTCTTTAAACACAATACAGAGCTCTAATATTTGGTGGCAACCATTTGAAAAGTGAAACTCCGTTTTATACTGGACGACGCAAAATGCCAAAACGAAATTAATATTCCTTCTGGGCAAATTACCCCTTTGGACTAATGAAAACAGAAATGCAGAAATAAGCATATTTCTTCGATATTGTCAGTGACGAATTAGAAGCCCTCCTTGTCTAGAAATATGAGGAAGTCCAGACGAAAGTTTCTTCTGGTAAAGAGGGAAAAACATGAACAGTCTATATATATTGCAATATCAAGGACTTCCTGGACAAGTGGATTCATAAAGCAACAATTCATTTAAATAGGAATGGGAAGAGATCCAACTTACAGCCAAGCAGTGACACCGCAATGATCTGAAGTAAACAGAGTGCCCAATCTGTTCAATGACAACACTAAGTATTACTTTGTAGAGTCATTAGGTTATTTTGATGCTGGAGACATGAAAAATGAGCAATTTTCTGGCCGGAACTTGAACCTAGACCTCTCGAATATGCGCCGAGTGTACTGCTGTTACACCACGAAGGCATGCTGTAAGGAGGGAGAAAATAGCTTATAACTGTAGGACCATCCTAGAGAAAGAAGTAGTCACTTTAGATAACTTCTTGAGACCATGTTCATATATAATGTATCAAAATACTTTTATAGCTCATTAATCAGAATAGACAGAAAGCCAAAGGAAGGATTCCATTACCTGGCCACTTCAAACAGCCACCCTTCATAGAATTAGTGTCCAAACTTCTGAAGGCTGTCCGGAGGGACGCCACTTACCCCCCCTCCCGATCAACCCAAGGGACTTTACATGTCAGACATCATCCATCGCCAAGCATTGACCAGGGAATGACATCCCCCGAACAGACCTTATATCTAACCATGTAGCGTCCCCACATCCAAGGTCAAGGACAAGACAGTACCAGTACGGTCCCTGCCAAGCCCGAACCAACCATTGAATATATGATGGCCCTATAAAAAATAGTCCTGTGAAGACTGATCTGAACCTGGAAGCCAGAGCTGCCTGGACATAGGTCCAGCCTAGTTGTTTGGAAGAACCCCGGGTCTCCTGCCATAAATGGTCGGTTCCGGAAATTCCGCCCAGTCGGCCCCCAGGGATGGTTGCCCAACATCATTAGCCCAGGTCCAGGGGCACGAGGAGGCCGATGTAGCTCATTATTCAGTAAATTCCTTGCATTTCCAATAATGAAGGTCTTTAATGTAATCTCTGAATTTCTGCGATGTTTCGGGACTTTGGACCAGACTCCGAAGCGACTTTTGTGTTTTCTTGATAAGCAGTGCTTGGTTGGATCAGAATAAGGAAAGGATTAAAATTATTTCTGTAGCAATCCATGGGAAATAGAGA
The DNA here is from genome assembly GCA_000611955.2 of Stegodyphus mimosarum. Classification (NCBI taxonomy): domain Eukaryota; kingdom Metazoa; phylum Arthropoda; class Arachnida; order Araneae; family Eresidae; genus Stegodyphus; species Stegodyphus mimosarum. The sequence goes on along the minus strand of KK121650.1, from coordinate 308,379 downwards.
ACATAAACGTCATCACAGAAAGGATTAAGTTTTTTATGCTAGATATTATTGTATTTGCTGAACAGTAGATCAGTTGAAATTGCACACCTGCTCTCACATTCAAAATTTTCTTTGGGAATATTTGTTAGTTTTCTTTCAGACTATCATAGCCACTGATAAGCGAATTTCTTTTCTTAATAATTAATATTTCATTTATGCTTGCCTTTAATAAAAATATTTATCGTGTAATATAAGGTATATTTTTTGTATTTGGCTATTATTTTATATTTTGCCAAAGTTAAGATTATTGTAGAACTTATGGAACATGTTTCAGACTTTCTAGGGATGTTTTATAAAGCTATCAATTTGGAAATCGAAAAGCAGAAAAAGAAACTTACTGCAGTTTTAAATGAAGCAAATAGAAAAAATGAAGTTGCATACATACGTTCACGTGGTATCTGATGTTAGAAGAATGTAGCTTTTGCAGATATTTTCAAACGGGATTTATTAGCATTAAAGGTAAGTACCACTCTTCTAATTTTTATTTCAGAAAGTTTATTTACTTATTTTTCTTTTTTTCCGGAATTAAGAAATGGAACTTGGAGAAAGAATAAGTATTTATAAGAGAAAACTAGGACTAATTTTATTTCTTCAGGTTCGAGCTTAACACATGTAAGTTATCAAGAATTAATATTTTTGGAATTTCGAATACGCGAAGCCTTAAAAATACCAACGACTTTTATTTTTATTTTTACTAATTGTTCTAATAATGTAAATGTTAAAAAATTAATCTGATTTTACGAAATCCCATTATTCTTTTCGTACAGTTAACAAAAAGATGCAGATCCCGGTACAAATATTCTGTTAATAATTGTTTTACTATCTAAATTTTGGAAATAATAATAACGATTATAAGCGTCTTCAAATAGCTTCTTTTTTACATTAATAAGCAAGGGACAATAGTTGTTATAATTTAAAATGAGCTTATTGAAAAATTTTTGTATCTGAGGCAAATCTCAAAACTGTCATCACTAAATACATTCTCCCCCTTTTTTTTCTTTTTTTCCCTTTTGCCAATTTTACATATAAATTTAATTGATAATTTATTTTAGTCCAAAGGGATTTAGTCCCGAAGGACTATTACTTTCGTTTTGCGATTTTGCGTTGAATCACTCTGAATGCCCGTTTCACTTTTCAAATTGTTGCCACTAAATGTTATCGCTCTGCATTAAATTTTAAAAAATGAAAAATCTGCATAAATGTATGCATGTTTCTCGCATTGTGATAAAGACTAGAGCCATCGAATTTTGAATGACGTAATCCTACTGCGAATATGGGCATCTGGAAGCCCTAATTTTGAATTTGAAATTTGCTTT
>KK121650.1:252269-304367 GCA_000611955.2 Stegodyphus mimosarum | reverse complement strand
TGTTCGTAAATATATTATATATTATATATTAAACTTATTTATATCAGTCAGATATATCATTAAAAAACAAAAATTTAAATTATGCATTTATTGCTTTTGAATCGTTTAATTTGTTAATGATTGCCGGATTATTAAATTAGAAATGTGAATTAAAAGATTTTATTTTGCCAAATGTCAATATTCTGTGGATCGGTTTTTCATGAGGGCAAATGGAATATAAGTTAAAGATTGCTTTGCACTATGCCAAAATTTATCAAGGTGGAAACGATAAATGCTGTTCCTTTTTTTTTAAAAAAAAGTTTTGTTGCTTTTCTTCCGTTAGTTTCCGAGATATGATTTTATTTATGAATTTTATTCTGCCAGGACGGGATTTTATCCCTTAACCGAAAAGAATACCTCTTCTCCTATTCTCCTAGATTCTCCTGTTTTGTCCGTTAATTTGTAGTTCTCATAGAGTACAGATAAAATTTGGAGCAAGGGGCTTGAAAATGACATAAATAGATAGACCTGAAAAATTTTTAGGACTGAAAAAAAAAAAGGCAGTCGTTTGAAGGTTTGGTTTTGATTTGGTATATTTGATTATAGCAAACCACTCGAGGGCCATCTGTATCCGGAGAGCTATTGTTTGAAGGCACTAAAAGTCAGTTATTAAAATTTAATTTAGTATCTGTAAAATAGAAATGAATTAAGAATCGCAGTTGAAGGGGCTATAGAAAAGTGAGATATATAATTATGTGGAAATTTAAAATTATTGAATTGTTTAACCGAACTGAAATTAATTCCAAATGCGGAAAGCCTAATCGAAGAATATTATTCGATAGTGAATTAAATGGCTTAAGTTTACACCAACAATCATCCAACTCTTATTACTAAGTACTTTTGAAGTACTTAGTGATAAAAGATGGGTGATATTGTGGCAAATGATAGACCTCGAATATTTTTATCACTGGGTAACATGTGTTCTTGAGATAAAGAAGAAAGGTGAGAGATAAGCAAGCGATAATTGCTCATGAAAAAATATTTTCGGAAAGCCTGTATCATCGGTTGCAAAAGAGTTCTCCGAACCTGAATCAAATCATTTCCGTAACTTTCAGAAAATTAAAGAAGGGAAAAGAGCTGCAAATTGTAATCTTAGCTGAGAGGAAAATAACTCGAGAACATATGAAAAACAGAAAACAGCTGATGAATTTACATTAATTTTTATACCGAATTTTCTTAAAAGCTGAAAATTATTTTTCCTTTCCTTAAAAGGCCAGGATTAGAGTTTTAGATTTCTTAGATTCTAGGGTTCGTGCACTCGTAGCATCCGAAACCACAATTCTCCCCCAGGAACTGAAAGAAAGAAAACTATTAAAACAGAAGTTTTCCATTTTGTTTTTAGGCTTACAATAAATTTTGCGTATGAACTTTTTGATTGATGTTTACAGCCTGTGTAATAATATATTATAATATAAAATGGTTATTTTATTTGTTGTTAGATGCTTAATTTGGGATTATAGAGATATATGGCTTTATATTATGCAATTAATTAAAAAGCTGTAATCTACTAGCAAAATGAGGCGTTAAATTACAGTGAGGAAAAAAATATAAAAGGCTTTTAAATCCAAGAAAAATAATAAGCAATTCATTTAGCAACTTTGTTTTGTAGATCAGGGATGGCTATATTTCCTTTCAGTACGAGCTACTTGTTAGAATTCGGGAATATTCAATATTCATTAGATTTTCCAATAGTCTCAAGAAGATATTTGTGGTGATTTAAAAAGAGTGAAGCCTTTTTCAAAACAGAAATTTTTATTTAGCGTAAATTAACAAAGATTTCGATGGCCGATCAGCGACCGAGCGGTAAGGTCACTGAACGCTGGTAGTTCGGTTCGAGGTTCGAATCCCGCCTCTGAGGTTGGCTACATGGACGATTTCGTGGCTTTTCCCATATGTAATGTGTAACTACCCCGCTTCCCTTCGAAAGTCCTCCACAAAGGCTCTCTCCCCTTAGACACATAGCCCTCTAGGCTTTGCTTAATGATATAAACCAAACAAAGATTTCGAATATTTTAGTAAATGTAGATAGTTATAAGCATAAAAAATAATAATTGTTGCTTTTATTCTGCATCCAGGAAAGTATGTTCATAAGAGGCATGAATTTTAAACGTTTATATGATATCCTCAACCCTATTTTCCCAGATCGTAAAGCAAGTTTTTTCCCCTATCATAATTGTCAATGTATTTTAATACATTAAGTAAGTTATTTAAAAAGACAGAAAATGTAAAGGTTTTGTGCATTAATCTAAAAAGCTTTTTAGTTGAGTGAATAAGGCACTAATTTGAAAAATATATGGAATGATGCTTATCATGCATGATCCCATGTATTTTTTTATACATGCCTCATCTTATTCTGCATCTTAATCGATATATGCCTTTGTAACGTCATTAGGCTTATTTTCGAGCAGGAGATACGAAAAATCAGCAAACCTCGACGGAATTCGTACTCTAGACCTTCCGATTACCAGCCGGACGTGCTTCTAATTACAAGCAAGGCGATAGGGAACTAGGAAATTCCTTACAACTTCACTGGAAAAATGAAACAAGTGAATGATTTAATTTGGTTATGGTAAAGCAAGTAAAGGCTATCTGCTTAAAATAAGGGATGCCTTTGTGGAGGACTTTCCAAGGGGAACTGCCTCGTATCATGTTATAGCATAATTTGTGTTTCAGATTATACTTACATTTAGAAAATTAAACAGAGCTGAGCAAATTCGGTGCCAAAGGTCTAAGCCAACGACAGGCAGAACCTTTGCCTCTTGTTCTCTATAAAATTCGTGAACTTGATCTTATGTTTCAATCAGACAAGGAAAATAAAGAAGAGTAACAAATAAATAAATAAAATAAAATAACAAATAGGATTACTATTTTGTTACACACTGTTAATCGCATCTAAAAGTCCAAAAAGCCGCAGTTTGGTTACGCTAGTTATAGACCAAAGGCTTAATTTCTAAGTTAAATAATTTATTCCAGATTAAGTTTGCGGAAGAACACTTTTCTTTGAATTCATTATGTAGTGGAACTGGCTTGGGCTATGTTCTTTGAGGATCATGAGCATCGTAAAAAATGGACGCAAAAACTAGCAAAAAAAAAATCTGATGATTCATTTCCAGAACGTTGGTTTAGAAACACTTATGTTTACAATCAATCTTGAAGCATTAGTTTACTGACATCATGCATATCTTCATTAGCATGTGATAGTATCAAGTTATAATGACATTACAATATTTTTATTAAAGAATCAGTTGTATCTCATTTAGGCTTCTTCGTGGAAGTTTTATGAAAAAAAAAAAAACAACAACTTATGGAATGGTATTTCCAGTCTCTCCATGATAATTATATTTCAAGATTAGTCATAGAAAAGAAATTTTGCCTTGAAAAATTCTGAAAATAGGTTAACAAATTCAGGGGAAAAAAAGAAATTTTCCAGAGATAATTAGTTGGTGAATATTGTAATTTCCCTTTTCTGTCGTGGCAACTCTATCTGGCGGTTTGGAATTGCACGCCATCGAATGCAAGCTGCGTGGTCCATTTCGCTAGTGTCATCGAGGCATGGGGCGGCGAAATAGGCACAGAAAACGAGCAAACCCCAGAGAGTTCGAACGCAAATACTGTTTCCATGGAATCGCGTGAAGCTTTTTCAATCGGCGCGAATGACTTTTGGGTGCTTTCGAAGTTCTAAGCAGATAATTTACCTCAAATGGAAGTAGGTAAACAACCAAGCACTCATAATATTTATGACAAAAAAAGTGCAATAAAGCAAAGCATTTCTTGTTATTCAAAATAGATATTTTACTTGGTTAACTAACCATCTACACGAACTTCTTACCCCGAGTGGACTTTTCTCTTTAAATTTAGATAAGCAGTTATTAGCTTCTATTTGTTTTTAAGGTTTGATTAATATCTCTATTTTAAATACGCAGAGCGAGCAGCGGACTATTTTATAAAGCACATTATCCTTTTATGATGGCAGAAGTCTTAAATACAGTCAACAGCCAGTCTGCTAAATGAACATTGCCAAAAAACAAAAAAGTTCTAATTGACATTTTTATGCGACTTTCAATGCTGTTCAAGTTCTCTTGTAAATATTGTTTGGCACTTTCCCTTTAGCAAGGCACTACTTGACGCCAGACATAAACGTTACTTCGAATTCTAACTAGACGGCGACAACCCTAACCATGCATAAAGCTTCATGAAAAGAATAACTATTTTATTTATAATGAATGCTATATATATAATATTTAATGCTCACAATATCGATGTTCACTGCCGAGGTTGCTATTTTGATTAAGTTAAACCTTATCACTGTGTAACATGAGGAGAATTAAATCAAATTGGTGCAATTTCCTGATGTTTGTTTAAGCGGAAACAGGTAGCTGTGTACGTTGGAAAAACAAAACTGTTGTTCTCCCCATGTGCACAGCGATCTGTTTTCACTTAAAAAATTAGAGGATTGTACAAATTCGGCATCGGGCACAGTTTCACCATTGCACATATTAAGCATTATATATATTATCGTCGTACAGCTCGTCATGACACGATGTAAATACTTTACCATATTTAGGGGTCTGGCATACATTTGAGGACTGGCCGGAAAAATATCTCTTGTTCTTTAATGCTTTTTATAACTAAAATGTTTCTATTTCTAGTATTATGATGTTTTTTTTTCTTTCAATACCGATTTAATTCACTTCTTCGTATTAAACTGTTTGAAAATACAGTAAAATAATTAAAATTCCTCTGAGGTATTTTATGGTCTATTTTCTGTGTAATTTCATCTGCCCTCGGATTAACTACGATTTTGAGTTAACCGTAGATGTCAGCTACTGCCTCGGTTAACCGAGAATCGACTGTAACAGAATTTCTGCATATTGTATAAGCTTTAGCAAACAAATACATGAAGATATATGCAGGGCCGGTGTTAGATTTTTTTTCCGCCGTACGAGCTCAGCGTCTTTGAGTCCTAAATTTTGCTGTTCGGCGCCTAATCCCTGCTGACTACAGTTTAAACAATTTTTTTCTCCCCATTGAATTTCCTTTCTTGCGCAAGGCAAGGTTAGACTAAATAATTGCATATTCCTGTAAGGCCCTAGAATTCACTCTGAAAATTGTGACTACCTAACAACTGAAGACTGCAACATAAGCTAGACTCAGCTGTTTCTGGGATGAATTTATTTATGATGCTTGATATAGATGCTCGGATGTTAATGGATTTTTTGCCAGTACTGGAATTAAATATATGATTCAACTGGCCTATCGAAAAGTTAAATAAACGAATTAACACCATAGCAGTGAAACCAAGCAAATATGTTCATTGAGATCTAGAGCTATTAAATAAGCACAAAACTGAGTTACTGATTAAAGATTCTGCTGAGACTTGAAGGAACAATGATAAAAAATCACCGCCCTGATATCACAAGTCAAACGGATAATTATCTAACACAAACCTCTCATTATCCTGAAAGATGAATAGTAAAGCCATCTTACCTTTTTGCCATTTTTAATTTTACTGATGATTCTTTTGTTATTAAACTCTATTTATGTTTGTAAGTATTGCATTATAGTTTTATTATATAGTGGTTTACTATTAGTTCAGCTGTTTAATAAAGTCCATGGAAAATAAAATAATTGGATATCACGCACGAAATTCACCAACATGTTTGCGAAACATAATGTGATACTTAGAAAAGATTTTAAGCATTTAATTTTGGTTTCGACGGTATCTGTTCATCAGTTTTTATTTTCACTTTTGAGTTGCAGTAAAATTTTCTCTTCTCCGACGTTTATTTTACAAGCATGTAATTTAGTAGTAAAAAACAATGCTGAAAATCTGAAAATGGTCGCAGAAATACGAAAGTTAAATAATTTATTGTCCATTCTCAACTTAATGTGATTAACAGCTTTTCTTGGAAATTTCCAATGTCCAAAAATTCAGTATGGAGCTTAAGGCAAATGAGCATATTTTTTATAGACCTTTCATGTAACATATGACTCAACAGTAAAAATCTTCTGCTAGAAGTTTATAGATTCCATTTCGAACTTGGAATTTTCTAATACAGACTCGTACAACTTTGAACCAAAGCCACTGACGACGGTAAGCACAGAAAATACGATGGGAACTAACGTAACTTATCGCTCTTCGCTGTTATCAGTTGCATAGTTAAGTCTCCTGAAAACGTGTTGCATCTGCTTAAAATACCAACTAAGTTTGCATATTTCTTAGAAGCAAGTTTGAGTTGGAATTACTTTCGCAGGTTGGGATACTTTTAAAGAAAAGAGAACATCTCTCATTTTTAGAAAGCAAGCAGTTTACTTTTAGCGGAGAAGAATATTTTTATGTTAAGTTAAAATGTTTCAGAGCTTACTTTTTTTTCCAGAGAAAGGTTTCATCAAGCAAACAGTAAACTATGCAAGAATATATAAGTTCATGTTTATGAGGGAAAATCTCAAACCTCATTCTCATAAAAACGTTCAAATATTTTTAACTAATGCATAAATACTTACTGTGATTATTGTGAAAAGGAGAAGATTTAGACAGAATATTATTAGATTTGCAGTTAGTTTCGGTACGTAAAAAGAAATGCTTCTGCAAATGTATGCAAGGATATCAAGCGTGAACTATTTTTATTTAAATAAATAATTTCTTAAATACAAGAATAATTGGAAGTTACGTCTTAGACCAATGGTATCTAGATAATTGTTCAGGAGAATCTCTATGTCACTCAAGCCATATATGTAGGTGAACGGACTTCTAATGAAAGATAGTGTTTTATTTGTGTTTTTAAGTAGCATGAGGGATGAAGGAAATTCGGAGACTTCCAAAAGGAACTCACAGCTATTAAATGGCATGCTGGATGATTGGACTGCCACACTACGAACACACTACTTCTAAATATCATGTTGGGCAAATAGAATCTGTAAACTTCAATCAAATATCTTTACTACTAAGTCATATGGTGGAATAGACCTTAGAATTTACTAGTTATCGTCCAAGATGGTATGATACTCAGACTGATTAGTTATTCATCTGTAAATCCAAATATCATGTTAGGCAAATAGAATTTGTAAACTTTCTCAATCAAATCTTACTGTTAAGTCATATGGAGGAATAGACCTTAGAATTTACTACTTGTCGTCCAAGATGGTATGATATTTAGATTGATCAGATTATCCTTCTGATAAAATTCTGAATTAACAGAATTCGATTCTTATCGTCTGTTAGTTAATTACTGAAATTGCAAGAGAAACGTTAAAGAGTATTTCAGTTTTGCGATTACCTTCAATGTGTAGATCTCGGTGAACATATTTGCGTGGTTTTGCTGCTAATATAAATTATTTGATCTAAAGTCAATAAGAAATTCATGAAATGAAAAATCGAATGTTTTAGAAGCAGAGCAGATTAAATGCCTAACGTGTGATTTTTACAGTTACTCACACACAGGGGCAGGGAATGCTATAGGAAATTCGAGAAATTTCCCGAGGCCTGACACTGATGAAACCTGACACTGGAAAAAGAGGAAACATTAATCATGACTACAGAATTCAATCAGAAAAAAAAATGTCAAACTCATAGGAAGAAAAAGACTTAATGGCACTTTTAAAAATCGAAATATACACGATGAAGTTAATACAGTCAAGTAGCCGTATTATGTTAACCGGTTAAAAGAACCCCATCCCCTTTAATTTTCGATGAGGCTTTTTATGTGGAAATTTTTATTCTTTTCACAGCTTATCTAATAGAATTTTTTTAACTTCGACTAAATTTAATGAATATTAAATTAATGATTGACCACTTGCACATAAGAAAGAGGTTAAGGTATTTGAATGTGGCAAAGCGCAGGAACTCTATCTACCTGTAAGGTTTATCTTAATTTTATAACAATTATTTTAAGATTATGCACCTTTCCTATCTCTTCTAGCTTCAGCTTACAATTTTGTAAATGTATTTTCAGAAGCGCGTTTAACGCAAATGAGTAAGAGTAGTATTGAAGTCGGTGTGTCACTTCGACTTCGTTAGAGAGCCAGAGTTTCTGACTAGCCCGCGTTTGCCTTTGGGCTACGTCTAAGTTATTACTACGCTCGGCCGTACTTCAGGCCCTTGATAGCTTCGCTTACTTATTTGAGATTTAGGGGCCAACTACTTAGAATCCTGATAGCTTCGGTATATCTTTTAGTTAAGCATTAGTTAAGTTTTAACTCTTATTAATTTGAGTTCAAGCCCAAGTGGAGGCTTTGCCGTACGCTCTGAGATAGGAGGCGACTGTGTTTATCCTTACTTTGAGAAATAAAGGGTAATTAACCCTTCTTGAGTCTTAAGTCTCTGATCACACACTCAATCTGCTATTCTCTTATCGGTGTACAAGATTACTCACATTGAACTGTGAAATAAAAGCGTGGAACTCCACAAGCCTTTCAAGGAAGAGATACACTCACTTCCAAAAGTTAAGCACGAAGATGTAAAATGCAAAAAAAATCAACCAATACTGCTTTGATTGACACAAAATTCGGCAGGAAAGTAGCATATATATTTATGCATAAAACAAAACCAATAATTATATACAGAAATGAAAACAGCGTTAATTTTTTGCAACTTATCAGATAATGACATACTGGAGACTTAAACAGAATTATGTATAAAGTGAAAATAAACAGCATAAAAGGAAAAAAAGGATATTAATAGGGTATGTGATCTCCCCTCATCTGTATACAAAGTTTACACCTTGTGACCATGCTTTAAATTAGGTGGTCAACCACCGCAGAATTAAGCAATCGCCATTCTTCTTGTAGAGCAGTTTCCAGCTCAATAAGAGTGGCTGGAGGTGGGAAACGTGAAGATACAGCACGGCCGAGAGTATCCCAAAGATTTTCAATGGTATTAAGGTCGGGCGAATATGCTGGCCACACCATACGCGCAATCCCTTCACTCTCCAGGCAGTCATCGACGATGCCAGCTCTATGGGGACGTGCTTTATCGTCCATTAAAACAAAAGTAGAGCCAACTGCTGCAGCGTAAAATCTCACAATGGGTCTAGGACTTCATCTCGACACCGGCCAGCCGTCAAAAAACTCAGTTTAAAGATGTGCAAGTTGGTACGGTATCCTAATGAAATCCTTGCCCACACCATAATGTTTCCGTCTCGGAATGTGTGATGTTCGCTGATGTTTTGGGACTGATTGCGTGTTCGTTGTTCACGCCATATCCTTCTGGCTCCAGAACAAATCTTGACTCATCAGTAAACATGACATTGCCCCAGTCAGACACATTCCAATTGACATGTTCCCGGCACCACTGTAATCGTGACCCTTTTGACTGGACGGACAGAGAAGCACAAACTCGAGGTACCCAGGCGTACAGTTTACTCATATGTAATCTTCGGCGTACAGTAGCTGCAGATATCGCTTTATCAATGGACGCTGTAACCATAGATGTCACACGTGTGGAAGTCGCTCTGCGATTCCGCCTGGCTACAATAGCAATATATCGATCTTCCGCGGGGGTCCTTGGGCGACCGGCTAGGGGCCTTCGGACAGCTGTCTGTGTGGTTTGGAATTGTTTCCATAAACGTGAAATTACAGAATGATGAACGCCGAAGAAAAGAGCAACATCTGTGATCGACTGTCCTGCTTCAATGCGCCCCACAGCACGCCAGCGCTCAGAATCTTCCATTCGTCTTCTGGAAGTCATAGAAACACATATGTCTTGAAAACAAATTGTACGAAAGTTTTAAACACCTTCTATTTTCTGTAACCCTTCATAAAGCTGTCTTCTAATAAGACTGCCTTTTTTGCATATTTCTTGACATGAAAGCGTGATTGGCCTAACATATTTGCATACTTCCATCTACTTCTGCAACGAACTGCATCCTCTTCAATTCTGATTGGCTTCCGGAAATTAGCATTTTCCTCTCCGTGCTTAACTTTTGGAAAGTGAGTGCATTTTCTTGGAGGAATTTCGAAAGGAAACTGTCTTATATAGCGTTACATATGCGAAAAATGTCAAAAACCAACTAAGCAACCAGCCCTTAAAATGAGAAACAGGAAGAAGCTGTGATAGGCAGATATATAACATAAATGTTAATATGTTTCTGATAATTTCTAAATAAAAGTATTGCTAAGCAGAAGAAATATCGGCGAAATAATAAACAAGAAAATAAAGTGAATTTGAATGTCTCCTAATATATATAAACATCTTATATTGTAAGAAAAGCGTTTTCAAACTATTGATTATGGTATTTCACTTACTAATAGTATGTTTTACTGTTTCTCATTGTAAGTAGCACAGCCACCACTTTTTATTGAAAAAGAAGTTAGAAATTTTTGCCTTCCTTTTTTTTAACCGAAATCTTTTCTATTCGCTGGAAGCTCTATTACAACCTTTTAACTACTATCAAACACAAATATTTTTATAAGAACTCGAAAAGTTCAAGTTAGTCGTAAATTTTTTTAGACATTTTTAGTAAAACATGGCATGGAATTTTAATGCTTTGTATCTCAAGCAACCGACACAAACAAGAAAATATATATGTCTAGGTTCGTTTAAAATAGACAAAGAAAATTGTCAATACGCGCTTGTTGAAAAGAGAAATGTTCAGCTAATGTTCGAAAGTGGTTCGGGTGGACTCACGAAGCTGACATCGATTCTACGGATACGATTTTCAGCGCATACCAATCGAATCGGCACGCAATGCCATTACAGTTCTGTGACATATTTAGATATCCATGACGCAAACAAAGGTTTATGGTAATTTTGATAACAGAAATTTAAATTTTGCATTTCTGTGAAATTCAAATCATATCTATTGATTGAAAACAATCAATTGCATTGTTGGTATACTCTAGTCAGAATTGCTTTTTTAAATTTTCAGTTCATTTTCCCTGGTGGAACAGTATTTCTTTTTTATTGCCGTTGAAATTAATCACCAAGTGGGAGTTTGGTATATTTAATTTAATTACGGTCAAATATTCACAGGCTATCTGCCTAAGAGGAGAGTTGTCTTTGTTGAGGACTTTCTCAGCGAAACTAGCTCATATCCATATTACGCATTGGGAAAAGTCACGAAACCGCTCATGCAAATTGCCCATTCATCTGGAATCAAACCTAGAACAAACAAACTACCAGTTTCAACAATTATACCGCTGGTGGGCCCCAAAAGTGGGAGAAGTGAATATGGTATGTGTATTAGCCGATCCCGCCGACAATATTTTGGCGTCTTGTGACGATGAAATATATAGATTAAAAAATTTTTTTTTATTTCCGGAGAATATTATTTGGCAACTTGATTCAAAGTCACATCAAACAGATTATTATTCTTCGTAGCTTGTCTCTTCGCCTCGAGATGAATAGTGCTAAATAAGAACGTAACCTCGAACCAGTTCTCATTTTAACATTTTTTTGGCAGTTGTTAAATTAAATGTCCATCATACATTTTCCGCAATATTCAGTTTAGCTGCGTGGGCATTGCAAAATTGGCAGTTTTGGGTAAAATACTGCATGCCTGAACATAATGGATTTGCTTCTGTTTCCTTCCTCGGCAAATCTAGTAAACGCATAATGTAAAATGCAGTAAAAATTAACTCGAAATGACAAAAATTGTCCCGAAAACTATCCGCAGGAAAAGCGTTAAGAAAGTGAATGACACAATGCACAAGCACGGACCTCATAAAGTCCATGTGCATAAGCCCTTGACATAATTGGTCTAAAATTGACCTTTATATATATATTAAAAAAAAAAAAAGAAAAGAGAATTCATCATCACCTCTCCCTTAGCCAAGAAAGAGACACCCTTCTCCCTGTCCAACAAAGTGCAGAGAAAATTCCGGCCAACTTCTGGGTCGTTGCAATGTTCGTAGGAAAGCAAAAGGATTACATGGTTGGCGGTGTAGCAGAAGTGTCGGTCATACCGTCTCTGTACTGAGTTACATCTGTTTATGACATCGGCTTTGTCCCTTTAATACTGAACACAGATTTTGAAATGTTTCCATTTTCCCTCAGCTCAATTCCAATGTACAGTCATGCTGTATACCAGAATAATCTTTACAACAAAAATGACCGCAAATTTTAAACAGAAATTAGTTATTATCAAATAAACGCATTTATATAAATATACATGTTTTCACAGTGAGTGAAGTGTATGCAGTATGAAACCTCAAATTTTAGCGTAAAATATAAATTTTCTTGGTAAATATACAAAAAATCATAAATCATAAGATTTTCGAAAAATACAACTTATTAACAATTGCTGGATATACAGCGTATAATAATGATTTCTAATAAAGTACATTTGGGATAATTTTAAACGAAAGTATCTCGACGCAAGTAATCAGAATAAATTTGCCGAAGCTTTAAATTGACAAAACATTTTTTCTTTTTCGAAAACTATTTAACGTTCGACATGAATGTATAGAAATCCGAACAAAGCCAAAAAATGTACTTTACAATAAAAAAAAAAGGTTCCATATATTAAGTGTTTTCTACAAGCAAAGTTCTTACTTCGAAAAAATTTCCACTTTTTAATTTTTCTTCTTCATTTTATTTTCACCTCCTAACCTAGTCCGAGTCGAAAAAAGTAATTTGTACTCAAAATATGTGACTATCGATCATGACCCGATTGTTAGAGCCTTGAAAGTGATTCGTTACCCATGGTAACTCAGCGGCGGTCGACTCGAACAGGGGCGTATCCCCAACGATTTCACTTCGGCATCGGCCCCTCTCAGCCCCTCCTCCTCCTCCCCCGCATTCTCGGAGTTCAACACTTCGCAGGCCGCAGCTTTCCGATTCGGTCGGGTGGGCGACTAATGGGGATTTTCTCTCCCTCATAAAAAGTTCCATTGTCGAATTTGGGCGACCTCCGTCGAGTGTAAACGAGCTGCGAAGTGACACAGAATAGAACTGCGACGCTGCTTCAGAAGCAAATGGCGGCGAAATAAAATCAGCAAACTGTCAAAGAACCTAACCTGCCAACCAAGTTTTCTAAATCTATTCTCGGTGGCTAGATATTAATCACTTAGTTCTTTTTTTAATATCAACCTTTGGGCGGTAGTGGTAGGATGATTGAAGGGCTTTATTGAATTTGTTTTCCTTCTGGAAACATTAAATAGTTTAAATATAAATAAAACAATTGAAATCCCTGGTAGCATAATTTGGCAGGAAAACAAATAGCAAACGTGCAGTCAAGAAGCTTCTTAAGGTTTGGTTAAATCAGGAGTCGGCAATAGAACACTTACGGGGGGCAATCGCTAGGAAAAATTTTATAGAGGCTGATAGAGCTCTAGAAATTCCTATATATGTAATTTTATAGGTAATCTTCTATAAGAATTCTTCTTTATTAAATTCTAGAGAAATTTTACATAGCTTTCACAGAATAGAATTCTATAGCAACGTGTCTTTGCAAAATCATGCGAAAATTTTATAAATCTTTCATAGAATAGTAGTCAACAGAAATCCGCATAATTTTCCAACTGTAATCAAAGTAACTTTTCAGTTTCTGATTTATTGTTTGGGTACAGAAGAACAAAAATAAACGCTTTTTATTCATAAGTATGAAATCGTTTTTGAATGGAAATTTTTGTCTTTTTTCCTCTAGATTAATTTTTTTGGCTCTAAATTTAGATAACGTTTTGTACAATCTTTGTAAACTATTGCTAATATAATGCAAAAATTAAATTTTGTAAAAGTGTAACATCAGTTTAAATTACAAAACTAATTAAAAGATTAAATTCCTTCTGTTAATTATATAATTTTAATGCCTGAAATTAATGCTTTTAATTATTTTACATGTACCCTCGCAAAGGGAAATGGTTTCGTAATTTTAATTAAATTTAACTATTACTTAAAATGCATTTATTTTTATTGAAAAGTTTGGACTCAAAACTATATTGAAACTTTTACTAAGAAAAAAATTCACAACTGTTTTTATTTGCCTTCCTCCATGTCGTAGATCATTTTAAAATTTAGACAAAATTAAAAAATTCTATTCAAAAATTAAAATTTAATTCTATCTTTTAAAGTTCAAAAGAAAATTTTATAATGCTTTTAACTATTCAAAAGGTTCTGTAGGATCTTTTATAGAAAATTAAAGGAAACAAAAATAATCTTTATTAAGAATTCTTTGGACTTTTAGCCAAATTTGCTCTAAACTGAGATTGCTCTGATACCTTCACTAGAATTCTGAAATTCTTGATTCTGTACATATGATATAAAATTCTATACGTTGGAATTTTGAAAACGTTGTACGAATTTTTACAGTATGACCGCACAACTCTTTAAAACCTACGTCGGCTAAGTTTTATTCTTCTAGTTTTCTCAAAACTTTCCTCATGCAAAAATTATTTGAAAGCAATACCACTAGAAGTAATCAGTGTTTGTAATTTCAGGATATATTCTTAAATATTTTTTTTAAACATAATAGACAGGAAGAGTCCAATTTAGTGCATGTGTATTAGGGTGGAGGGGAATTTTTTTTTTTTTGAAATTCGTATTGCCTGAGTCATTATAGGGTTCCAAATGGGCTGGAACAAACTGTGTTCAAATTTCAGCCCAAAATACTGACATCTTGAGGTTCCACACCTCAATTGAATATCTGTACCGACTGTTTGAAAAGTTTTATGCTATTTTCCTGAATTGCTTTGCCCAAAACACATTCTTAGCGCCATAAATTGCTTCCCACACCAAAATATCAAATTTAATGCCATAATATGCTACTAGAACCAGAACGAGTTCTAATCTGACAATTGATTCTAGCTTCACGTTCATTCTAGCTAGTCATGGAAGCAATCACGTGGCTTCCATGACCTTTTAACGACTTTTTATTGTTAATTAGTTGGTTGCTCTGTGTGTTTCGTCAATCCTGCTTTATCAGTCACTGTTTATGTTGGACTAAGATGGCGTCAGCTAGGGGTGCACCTTTTTGAGTTCTTTGTTGGTCACAAACTGCATTGGATTGTGTGCTTGCTGCACACAAATGAACCGCCTCTTCTTCATCTTTTTCAGAAGATTTGTAAGGTTTTAGTTTAACTAACGAAGTTTTACTTTAATTTTACTCTGTCTATCTCTTCTCATTTCAACTTCCCGTTAGAATAAGTGCGCATTTCAGCAGTATGCTAATTTGAAGTGGAGCCAAGTTCTATTTAAACGAAAGGTAGAAACCTTTCAGTGTGGGAGAGCTTTTAGTCTCAGACCACGGTTACTCTATTCAACGATCGCCTGACTAGCTTGTATTTAAATTCTAAGCCGTAGCGCTTTTACGTGATTACTTATTGAAGTAATTCCAAGTGCGTCAGTATTAGTTAAATCTTGCTACGCACCATTTAGTTTAGAGGCCAACCTCGCGTTATAGCTCTGTGAGCAACGACTATTTCATTTCTATTTAGCTTTAGTTTAAATTTGATTGTTCATTTTAGACCCAAGTGCGGTCTCTATTTTCTATATCCCTCCCGAGTTGGGAAATGGTTGTAAATAATTGTGATTTAATAAAAGGGGATTTTAAATTCCTTTAAAGTGCAGTTCTTCTACCACTTAATCACAATGTTCTACCACAGAACATAGCTGCATTCAGCTCCCTGTTCCAGATCAGGATTTAAGGAGTTCTCGAAGATGTTTGCCAAGAATATGCACCGAATACTCACTCCTGACAGACTGATGGACTAAAATAGTTTTCTGGAACATTAGGAAAACCTCTGAAAACATGTGAAACCCTTCCCGTGATGCGTTATGTCCCTATTCCAGTTTATCTACCCGAAATTGACAAAAACGTACTGATTAAAAATGCCTCCTTGATATTTATAAAGCAGTACCCTCTGGGACCTGCCCTTCAGACCTAGAAAACAGGAGTCCTGGGAAGTTGGCCCACTCAAGATTGGCTCAGTACAGGCAACATAATTCTTCGTCTTTATGTACCAACCGTCGAACCAACAGACGACTTGAAGCTACTAGCCGAATATGTTATAGAACTTTATGTACCATCCCGGTTAGAAATTTAAAAAAATCCCGAAAACAACACATGTTCCACGGAATGATAAAGAAAAGTTCATTCTTGCCAGAAAATTTTAAGGCAATCGTTCGCAAAGTATTCAGAGGAATTGTTTTACTCGCTCTAAAAACATCCCGTTGCCTATGATGGAAGATGAAAGATGAAAGAGCACATATAAAATGAAAAAGCACGTGAAAGAGCACGTGAGCTTGACCTGAGAAGAATCCTGGAAGCAAGAAAAACTGACTGAAAGGGGGAAATACGACAATTTGTGCTTCCCAAATTAAATTTCAAAACAAAGGAGTATTTTGAGATGATTTACTGTAACAATGCCTTGAAACCACCAGCTACCTTGAACCTAAGCGACGAAGATATAAAATTGATTGATTGAAGCGGTTCTAAGTTTAAAATAGGAAAGTTCTCTTGCCATTCTCAGGTAGTAGAGAGGCATCTCAGACTGGCGACAGAAGCGTCATTGGCAACATGTGTTGCAGAAGACAGGGATGAATTCGTACACAATCGATTCAAGTCCCGGCATGTATTTACGAAGTTTGGTACCAAGATGAATTTCTTTGACTCTCTCGTGGAGCCTGAAGATAATGAGTGATTAAGCTGAAATGTTTTTACTGGTATTTTTTTAACAATTACAAACATAAGTTGGGCCAGGAAACAAAAATGTTGTAAAAAAGTCATTAAAAATATTGTTGAAAAATAGTTTGATATTTTCTTTTACATTAACATTGATTTTTTAAATTTTATTTATATCACGTGGAAGCTGAAGATGACAAGCTATTGAGCTGCAGTTCTTTTTACTGTGTCTCTTTCATGGAACAGAGCCATTTGATGGGTCAGGAAATAACAAAATTCGAAATTTTTTTATTGGACTTTTTCACTCCATTCTAACATGTATCCGTAACTGTAGAGAAGCTATATCCGTAACTATAGAGAAGCTATATCCGCAATCGTATTCGTAACTGTATAGGAGCTATATCTTGGATGAATTCTAGTGAAGATTTGTGACCTAGTTTACAGAAAATTGGACCATAGTTCTAAAGGAATTTTTCTGTAAGGCAGGCTCGAAGGTTCTGTAAGGTATTTTAGTAAGGAGTCTTGCAAGACATTCTCGTAAAACATTTCGTAAGACATTTGCGTTTAGACACTTCGTAAGGTAGAGCTCTCTCTACATAGCTGTAAAATCTTTATTTTTTAAGGAACATGCATGTATTTCAATCATAACTATTTTGTATATGTATTATTATAGCTTTTGAGCGGAAAATTAAATTAGCAATTTTTTTTCAAAAAATTAAACTATGCGCCCTTGATGTTTTTTAGAATTGTTATCTCGCGGTTAGTAACAAAAATGCTGCTGACCCCTGGTTTAGATCATAGTTTCGTAGTACGTTTTTTATTCTGGTTCATCATCTCCTTTGCACCTTAACCATATTTGCTCCGGTTTTAATACACCTTATTGACAAAAGTCCTCTTTTTAACCATATAGCCAACAGAGGACGGAAAGATTGGATATTTTTCCCTAAGTGGACGTTCCTCACAAATGACTGCTATGCAAACATATCATGTTAGGTGTGAATTATGACATCGTTCTTCTTTGTAACGTATAACTGAAGCGTGACGATCTGTAATTATTTTCCTAGGCCTAGAAGACTTACTTGAATGGAATTTCAGGAAAACGTGAATGTTCATCTGTTTAGTGCTAAGAAAAGGCTTCTAGAAGGGAGCAGACTTTCAGTCTGACTAAAAATAGCTTTTGGGAAAAGTTTACCAAAATCTTTGTTGATAGAATTTTAGAATTTAAGCTTATTTTCATTCTTCTAACCATTTCAAGGTTATCCTCATGTAAAGATTATTTGAAAGAAATACTTCAAAAAATAATCAGCGTTTATAAATCCAGAATATATTACCAAATATTTTTTAAAATATATTAGGCACAATAAATTTCCGGCAATCCGGCAAAAAGTGGTTCGACACATCTGAAAACAAAAAGCATGTGCATCCGTCAGCCGTGCCATCTGATTAACCACTCTGAACTTAATCCAAAATGTTTTTTCGAAGAACTCTTTAGTCATACCTTTTGAAGGCGAAACTTGATGAATGGTTGAAGGAAACCTAAGTTCTGGAAAACTCCGTCGATTTTAGCGGAAGTAAAGAGTGGTGAGAAAGAAGAATTAACTAATATTACATGGTATAAGGTCTTTTTCCGATAAGGTATACGTCTTCCGGTATAAGTCTTTATGCAACAGCAATACAGTAGATTCCAAACCATAAATTCATGAATTCCTTAATAGTAGTAAATTATGAGTTTTCTGTAGTTTATGTTTCCAATTATTAAATACATTTGTAGAAGTATATGTAGAGTTTCATTCTTACAGCAGGCTGAATTGCACTGACAAACTGTTTTCGCCGCAGCTAGTAAAACTGATAATCCAGTAACTCTGATAATCCACAGTAACGAAGTTCTTAACTTGCCAGATTATTATAGCATTATTATATTTTGTGAGGCCTGTGGCTTTATGACACAAAATGGCCTTTTGAGAAAGCCGAAACTGGCCGCCGCTTCGTTAAATCACTTTCGATATTATTATGCATTCAACATATGCAGAGTAAAAATCTCTGTTAATTCGCTTTTACCAAGGCCGATAGTTTTCGTGTACTCTGCTTAATTATTAATAAAATCAAAGCAGCCTTTATTTTTATTATTTTCTAGTGATTTTTATGATTTAAGGAATCAGAAATCCCAATCCATTAATGGAAAACAATAAAAATTTGCCTCATTAATAGAACGCCTAGGAAAACTGGATAGTGGTGTGTAGTCAGGCACCTATTACCATGGCAACAGATTCCAACATTCTCCCTCAATGTCCGAAAATATGTGTTTTGGTGCCGATACGCTGCCGACATGTATGAAGGGAAGTTTATAATTATGTTGAAGAATGGGAAATAAGGAAAGAAATAAAAGTCTTCATGTAGAATAAAGGATAATTAATGACAGAAAAAATCCATCTTACCCATTTCTTTATTCTTCTATTTAGAATGAAATGTAGGTCAAATTTAGTGGATGTTTATTTTTGTTTACGCGCAGTGGACAGCACAAATGCTTGACAATTTGGGGAGGTCTCATAAAAATCATTTTTTCCATATTGAGCATGACAAAACACACTGCCGCTATATGCTTAAAGGGAAGCATATATTTGTGCAGAATTTACTGACAAAAGCTTCCTCAAAGTTACGTTACACATTGATACCAATTTTCAGTGTTCTTATTTATGTGGTAACTCATGCCTCCTCATGAGCGTTTTGCATTTCGAAGACCTATAGAACGGCTAACTCATCTTCATGGAACAAAAGCGTTTGCTGAAAATGTGTCCATTAAATAGAGAAAACAAAATTCAGTAAATAACAGATAAAAGAAGAAAGCGACAACTCTAGTTTCATTTACTGAGAAGACAGGGAAAGAACGGGGAGAAGGTTGGAGTAAATATCATTAACCAAAGCTAATACCTAACTGAAAGAGGAATACGCTACACTAATGTTTAAAGTTAGCAAAAATAACAATCTTAAACTGGCATTATTTTTGAATAAAAGTCTATTGATTTTGAATGTAATCAGTTACTGTTCCTGCTTCAATCTTCAAGAAAAAAAAATACCGCACAGGAGGAAGAAGCAACAACCGTTTTATATTGAAAATTATTTGACAGTGCAAAGGGAAAACGAGCACCATTTGCGAAAATCATTCTTAAAGCTTCTTCAGTTTATGTATGGAATTCCTTTGAAGCCTTTCACATTTATTAGAATTTATCCCCTTTATTAAATGGCATTAATTTCAGTCCAGCTTTTCCCAACATTTTCAGAATTCTAACTCCTTTCGTGGAACGGATTTTTTTTAAGTGTTTCACTCATGAGAATTTATTCTCTTTAATAAACGCCATTAATTTCTGTTTAGCTTTTCATGACATCTTCAAAATTCTGATATCTTAATTTTCTTAAATTTCCTTCAAAGATGCTCCACGTTTTGCTTCACCCATGATTTCTGTATAACAAGGAAGTTGCTCTTTCCATATCTACAAAATGTTTTTGCTCCAGTACAAGTGGAATCCATGTTTGATCGCCATCAAAATCTAGACAGTTTTATTCGAAATATACAACAATCTGAATTTGCTTTTTTTTTTCTAATTCTAAAGTTAACAGTTTTTATTGTATGTAGAAAACCTCAAGAATGTCTAAATCCCAAACTTTCTATTTCTGATTCACCTATATTTCAAGATTATCACCTTGCTGCATTCATTAATAATCTATTTAATAAATACTAATTAAACATTTAATTTTTCATTCTGATGATAATGTGTGGTCATTTACATTTCGAACTAAATTTGGCATAGCTAATTTAAAATGTATAAGAGCCTAATTTAATGGAAATAATATTACTAACTCACTGTATAATTAACTGAAATACTTTAGCTTAATTTATTTCGGAATCGCTAATGGCAACAAAGACATATATGATTTAAATGGAGGTCTTCTTCTTGTGCTCTGATAGAAGCTCCAAACACATTTGTGCATTGTGAGAAATAAGTGCTATTTGAGCTTTTTCTCTGGTGTGACGATGATCATTTTGAAATAAAATACGCGTCTGACAGGACATCTTCCTGGATTTAAGCCAGAAACTAATACGACTGCTCATATTTTGGAAAGGCCAACAGCTGTCATTTAACTATTTTCTTGTATGTATCGAACAGAATCAAAGTTTCTAGCAGCAATTCCAACTGAAACGCAGTCCGACAATAGTTTTGGTAATTAATTGCGCGCATGCTTCCATAGATAATCTCAACAACTTTAATATGCAAAACTTCATTTTTCTGCGCTCTTCGATTTTCTGTCCTTTTTTCTTCTTGATGAATATAATACTGAAATCAACCGTGCCATTTACATAGCATATCTTTTTTCTTCTGCTATTTCTCCGGAAAACTTGTGGGGTTTAACTCTTTAAATCTTTAGTTCTAACTCCTAACCCCACGAACACTTAACAAGCGAATAATCGCTTAAGTGTGTGAACAGAATACGTAAGACTTGAGAAGGGTTTAAAACCCTTTATTATTCAATATATTTACAATCAGTTCCGACTTGGAACGTTACAGTAAAGCCGCCACTCGGGCTTGAACTTAAATACTAATAAGTTGAACTAAAACTAGCTTAACTAAAGCTCTTAAATAATATAGCCGAAGCTATCAGAATGCAACTAGTTGGCCCCTAAGTATTAAATTTAAATCGGCGAAGCCTAGCAAGGACCTAAGATATGGCCGAGATTAATAACAGCTAAGGGAGATGTAGCCAGAAGGCAAACGCGCGCTAGTCAGGAAATCAGACTCTCTCTCTCTCTCTGTTGAAGTCGGTTAAGTCACGACTTAAATAGTACTCATTTGCATTATCAGCGTTTCTGAATTCACATTCTGGCAGGAAATTGTAAGCTAAAATTAGAATAAGATAGGAAAGATACAAAACTTAAATAACTGTTAGAAAACGTATAATAAACCTTACAAACTCTTAAGAATATGTAAAAGAAATATTGTTCTAATGTAACTACCTTACATCTTCGTACATAATCGAAAATGTTTTGTTAAAGATTTTGCTACTGACGTTTAGAGGTCTGCTTAAATAAGGGCCCAAAATGATTTACAAATGGTTCCATTTTAAAATGAATAAATAAAAAAGTTTAATAATTGAAATTAATCCAAAAATATCATTTTAATTTAATTTAATATTAATATATATTAATTAAGGGCCCAGTAGAGGTTAAGTATTTAATCCCAATCAGTACTAGTAGACTTGGTCTCGAAACCACGAGAAAGAGCGGGCTGTATTAGTGTTTTTTGTGGTTTTCTGTGTGTTATGTAAGTAGAAGTCAATTTTCCACAAAAGCTCTTCCATGCAACCGTATTCTTATGCAGCTAGGCCTAGTGTGTGTTTTGCCATAATCCATAGAATTAAAATTCTTTTCCAAATATGAAAGAAACTTATTATGAATATCGTAAGGAAGGGAATTTTCTAATGCATTTAATTTATAAGGTGCTTTTTTCCTCTTTCCGCATGCGTTCGTGGTGTAACTGGAAGTACGCTCGATGAGTACTCGGGAGGTCCGAAGTTCGAATCTCGGCGAGAGCAATTACGAATTTCTTCAGTTTACTAACAAAAAAATTCTAATGGTCTGTGCAAGTGGCAGCCGAACTAAAACGGTGGTGGACGACAATTCGTCACCACAACTATTTGGCGATTGGGTCTCCTAATTACCAGTCAACTTGAAGCACACTCGGCGCGTGCTCGGGAGGTCCTGAGTTCGAATCCCGGCGCCGACAATGCGGATTTCTTCAGTTTTCTGTCATCGAAAAATTCTAATATGTCGTTTCTCAAAAACACGAAACAGCACTTCTGAGCTTTTCAAGTCTTGACAGCTTAAGAAATTAAACACGCGCTTTAAATACACTATTATAACTTTGCGAAATGACAAAAATGACGTAATGCTGAAAATGCTCTCCTCTATTATTTATAAGGTAAAAGCAACCTGCGTGAAGAATTGCTATACAAGTTAATAAAAATAAGTAAATAAATAAATAAATAATTGTCTCTTACTTCCGGAAAAGCAAAGCTTTGCTAAATAAAAGAATTGTCGATCATTGATTAATCTGAAAACTTACGGTTATTTTATCAGCAAAAGTACCAAGACTAGAAGAAAAAAAAATAGCCACAGTACAAACTATTTGACTGCGTGACTGCTTTCCATTAAATATGAATATCCTGTTCCTTTTTCCTTTTGTTACTTATTGCTTAAAATGTCAATATCTAGTCAATGTTTTTCCCTATCGAAATTATATTCTATAATAGGAGGTAAATAAGTCAAAAAGATAGAAAAATCACGCAGAAGAGACATTAATTGGGGTAAACAAACTATTACGTGTCGTATTTCACAACAGAAACTTTTAGTTCGCCGTGATAATACTGCATTTCTTGTGAAACAATAATCTTAAAAGTTATATTTATAAGATAAAGAATATGACAATGCAATTCTAAATTACGTTTGTAACATAAAAAATGTTCGAGATAAAATTTTAATTTTTATTCGCAAGATAAAGAATACATAAGATAAAATTCTAACTTTCATAAGTAATAGTGCCTAAGTCTTCTTTTTAGTTTGATTATGTTCCCCTTTTTATCCAAAAAACACCCATGTGCTTATAATAAATCTTTTTGAAGAGCCTGATTTCAAAATTGCTACCTGTCATATGATTCTTACATAACTCTAAATGATGTTGTCAGGACTAAGTGTTCGGTGCATATTCTTGGCGAACATCTTCGTGTAAATCTTAAATCCAGATCTTGAACAGGGAGCTGAATGCAACTATGTTCTGTGGTAGAATAACTATACGTAAGCAGGATTTAAAATCCTCTTTTATTAAACCACGATTATTTACAGCCACTTCCCAACTCGGGAGGGATACAGAAAATAATGACCGCCACTTGGGTCTAAACTGAACAATCAAATTAATTTAAACTAAAGCTAATTAGAAATTAAATCATCGTTGCTCACAGAGCTATAACGCGAAGTTGGCCTCTAAACTAAATGGTGCGTAGCAAGATTTAACTAATACTAACGCACTTGGAATTACTATAAGAAATATATTTAAATACTAGCTGGTCAGGCGAACGTTGAATAGAGTAACAGTGGTCTGAGACTAAAAGCTCTCTCACACTGAGATGTTCCTACCTCTCGCTTAAGTAGAACTTGGCTGCACTTCAAATTAGCATAAAGCTGAAACGCGCGCTTATTCTAACAGGAAGTTGAAATGAGAAGAGATATAAAAAGGCAAATTAAAATAAAACTTTGTTAGTTTAACTAAAACCTTACAATGTTATCTACTTACATAATGGTAAAAAGGAAACTGAAATCTTTTTATTTTTGCAATAAAACTTTGCGAACAAAAACCAACCAATAAAAATAAAGCGAAAACCAGCAACACTACTTCTAGTATCAGTGTCATGCCGCCCAGATGGTATAGTAGCTAGGGTAGCCTACTGCGGTACCGAAGGACCCGGGCTCGAATCCCAGAGAAGACATGGTTGTAACTGTCCGTCCCTTCATAGGAGGCAAAAGTAGCCGCTTATTAGCTACCTCCATAATGAAACAGCCACTACTTCTGGTTTTAGGACTGGCCAATGTTGAATAGACACATGCCCGCCATTGGACAAAAATTATCAGTATCTTCTATGTGTCGCTAAGATGCTGTCTGCTATCTCTATCCTGTTGCTAATCACAATGCAGGGAATATGTGAAATCGTTACGCCAAGAATAAAGAAGTGCTATGATAGTCAGACATCTCTGTCTCCTTCATATCACATTCAGCTTCTTTCATCATCATTTAAGACAGCCTCAAAATTTTCATGACATATACATAAATATTACTCGGAAATATTCAGCTTTGATTTGGTGTTTATTTTGAAAGACAAATTAGTTTTAACACAGTTCAAAGAACAGAATGAAAGTATTCTGTGCATAAATCTTGAGAACTTCAATAGATATTTAGTGACATCGCTTCAGAAAGTAAAAAGGTAAGTGCACTAAAAATATCTTTTATCAGATAAATCCCTATACCTAGAATGCCGAAGAATAGAAGTCAAACTGTTAAGTTTATTTAGCTAACATATTAGTTTTATACATATTAATTCTTTCTTGTATTTTCTATTTCTACCATCAGCCTTCACCAGAATGCAAATTAAATGGAGTTTAAACAGGAAGAGAATGCGCAATTTAGACGGAGAGTTTTGGCAACACTTTAGAAAAGCAAGTTATTTCGTGAGTCTCTGCATGAAGACAGAAGTAAATTGAATAACATCTGAAGTTATTGTTCGGTCTATCTATTGAAATATTAGTATTCCTGTTACCCCACAAGTAGGCTAAGACTCGTTAAAATTTAGCTGTACTACTAGAAGGAGCTTTTAACCAATCTTTTCATTAAGTTTTAACTCTTATCTGTGTTCTTGGAATTTAGATGTTTAATTTTAGGGCGAAGATGAAAATTGGCCGGAAACAAAGGGAGGTTATACGGAGTATATTTTAATGGTTAATTAGTTTTAGCCTTTCAAAATTCCTCTCGAACACTGATATGTTTTGTTGACTATGAAAAGTTTCAAAGAAAGTTTACTCACTCAGCGTGGAAACTTCTAGGCAATAAGCGTTTATTGGCTTCGCAAAGTCATTTCATCTGGCGTAGAATTTTAATTTATATTTTAACTTATGACACTGCATCGCCTAAAATCCAGCGATCCATAGACCAAATTTCAGTAAGAAAATCTGAATAGATGGAACTGGACCAAGTACCCAATTTTGTTTCCTTTATCTCAGAAGTAGTATCTAGTGAAGGCTCCTTGCTGGCATCGGTTACCTAGCGAGCAATAGCAATCTAACCAGGTTGGCCAAGTATCTCAAGTTTTATTCTTCGATCAAGTAAAGGTTGCACCTAGTAATACATGGGAATAGTTTCTGGCATTCGTAACTCAGTGAGGAACAATAATCTGATCAGGTAACCCAGGATTGGAGTGGAATTGGATTATTTCGATTACCGCAAAAGCACGCGAAGGCTATCTGCTTAATACAAGAGACACTGGTCTTTCCTCCCGGCTATTGGTAGGCACATGAGAAGATGGAAAAATTATCCCACGTTTCGTTCTTAGAACATTAAGTAAAAAATGTCAAAAGATAACGAGTAAAATTTGCTAGCTTCAGCAGTTAAGTGTGTAAGAGCAGCCTGACCAGATGGATCTGAAAGAATGCACCTCAAGTTTTATTTTCAAAGTACGAAGTTTTTTTTTTCAAAGCGCTGGACACTTGCTTTTTAAGCATTTGTCAAAAAATAGTCCAGCTCATTTGTATATTCAGCCATCTTATCATTGACAACGCTACTACAGGGATGATGGATATTACATACGCAAAGGAGAAAGAAGCCACTACTCATATAGCTAAGCATTACACAAGAGTGGAACTCTTGATTTCGGGATAACGGTTAACCTTCGATAAAAAATATACTGTCCATGATGGCTTAAAATCTTGGGTAGAGGGCATCAAAATATAAGGTGGGCCACGAAAAACTAGCCTACATCCGGCGATAACTTGAGAAGACGGTCTTTATCTTTCTGATGCGATGTAAACAAAAACGAATGAATGGGAAAAAGCTGAAACAGTGCTTTATTTAGCGACACTACTAAATCATCAAATCAACAGACAAAGGGCAAACAAAGAGGCTACTGCTTCTTCCGAATAAGATTGATGCTGGGAGTTGAAGGCAGGCTACTTTCTAGCAGCCCACACTGTAGCACTATTGCTGGCACTGACAAGGATTGCTGGCATTGGTAACTCAATGAGTTGTTGCTGTTGTTACTTATGCTCACTTGTCTGAAAGCAACGCCAGTCCCAGTCCACGAAATTCCTCGTGGCAAGGCTCGCTCAAGATACGCTTGTCGTTGGCAACAGCCTTGAGCACCTAACAGCTTATAAGGTATTTCTCCCGCCTTCTTCGCAGGCCTTCGTGGTGTAGTGGTCAGCACGCTCGACGCGTATTCGAGAGGTTCGTGGTACGAGTTCCGGCGAGGGCATTGCTCACTTTTTATTTCTCCAGCATTGAATGTCTCTAGAAGGTGACAATGCGATTTTGCTCAGTTCCGCCCCTAATTTTGATGGACAGCATCTCGGGGAGACGGGTCCGAGGGTGTCCTATCTTTCTCCCCTTCCACCAAACCACACGAGAGGACTTTCAGCTCGCCGCGTAATTAGAGTGCCGCCATACCGCACCGACACTATACATTTACAAACACCCATGCCTTCTCCGGGATTCGAACTTCAAACAGAAAGTACTAAAGAAGTAGTAGTAATGATAGCTAGCTTCACCAGTTCAGCCAGTAACAACAGTCTGACCAAATGGAGCTGCAGATTCTACACTTAAGCAGCAGCTGAAGATAAAATTGTTGCAAATGAAGATTAATTCACTTTTCTTTTTTCTGAGAAAAAGGTTGTATTCCTAAAAATGGAATCTCAGAGACTTGTAGTTGACACATTTATAAGAAATAAAGCTTGAAATAGTAAAACGGTTATACACGGAGCCTACTTCAGCATTTTAGATGCGCTAGGCAATCCCTGTAGTTACTGTTCCATATAAAATAATTAATTACCTTAGTAATTCAAAGCGAAATCTATCTGTACTTATTTGTCAATTGTGTGACTAAATTAGATGGCGTCTCCTAAAAGCCTATGCTCATGGCCTCTTAAGCTTATGCTTCGAGATGGTTATGACTCTATACATGTACATACATGTGACATATGTATAGCATGCAGAATTAGCAATAAAATAACTCATCTATATTTAGTGCAATATGTTTTGCTATTTCACTTTTTGTGGGAAAATTAAACATTTAGGAGGACATTTTGCTTTTGAAAAATGAGGATTATTGATTGCAAGCTATTCCGTGATATTGTACATATCGAATAAATCATGCACTTTCAATTTTTATTTAGATCATTGCGTGAGTGAGATTCTTGTGATTGTCCCAAGGACAATATTCCGGCGGATAACTGTATTTATTAAAAGAACAACAGTAACTAACTCGCTTTTAAAATGAATTTCGTAGATTAGGCGGAAGAAATCATTGCTAATATACTTCCAGGAATTTTTATGATAGGAAAGCTTGTAAACTTTCATGACACAATTTGTTTTCTGCAACAAAAGTTACGAAAATCGCAGATAACTTCCTTTTAATCGCTTTGGATGAAATGTGAAGTTCTCATTCTTGATTCGATTTCTTTCGTTATTGCACATCTGCTGTTGCTATTGCATTATTGCTAAATTAACTAAGTTTTGCTTTCGTAAGTTTAATTAAGATACCAATATACAATCTGATGTACATCGTTGTAGCGTACCAACTTTTGTATTTTTCAGGCTATTTACAAATTCTAGTACTGTGTACTTTTTGTTACAGATGTAAAATAATTCACGATTTAAGTAATTATGGCTGAAAAACCTCGAGACAGCAAAGTATATGTTGTTAAAATGTCTTACCACTGATTTAAAATAACGTAAATATTTGCACTTCCTACAAATATTTTCAAAAATCAGTATAAATATTTTTCACACTACCTCAGTACTAAAATATATTGCAATAGTGCTCTTAAAATCAGTTACAATATAAGCATGAAATCCGTGGAACCAATAATCAGAAAACAACAAGCTAATATGCAGAATATGTGGAATATACGAGGTCCAAATGCAATTATATGTTTACTACTTGCCCATAGACACTGGTAAAATGATGAAAACACCTTGCTTAAAAAGTTATTTTTGTTTATTTAAATTACGAAGCAAGCGGTAAAAGAAAATTTTATGTAGTTGTTTTAGATATAGTCTTAAGGTTGTGAAAATTCCAAATTTCATTTGTGGTTTGTAGAACTTAATTCGTAGAGAAGAAAATGAGTGACCTTGTAGAGTCATTAAATTATTTAGAAGCAGGAGAGATGAAAACTGAGCAGTGCCCTCGCCGAGAATCGAACCACAGACCTCTCGGTTACGTGTCGAGCGTGCTAACCACGAAGACATGCGAAGAAGGCGGGAGAAATACCCTATATATTCTCCCTTTTAAAGGGCGACTGGGGATTAAGAGCCCCAGTCGCCAAATCGTAGTGATGGAGAATCATTATCCGCCAACTTTTAGTTTGGGCGCCACTTGTAGAGACATTAGGATTTATTTGAAACAGGAGTAATGAAAAATGAGTGTTGTCCTCGTCGGTAATCGAACCACGGACCTCTCGGTTACGCGTCGCGCGTGCTGATCACTACACCTCGAAGGCATGCGAAGAAGGCGGGAGAAATATCTTATAACCTGACTGAATTCCAAAGAGATCAGATTGTTGATGCCCAGTTCGTTGACACCTCTGTTACCTCAGTTGTAATTTTTTGGGATATCGACAGGTACTGTCAGGTATGAAGTCATGATAGCATCGTCTGAGAGACACAGTTGAAAGAAAGAAATTAACTTAAACAAAGCTAAAGGGCCATTAAGAACATTGTTACGTCAAAAAACTAATAAAAGAACGAAAAATCTGATTTGTAGATGTATATGAAAGAGATGTCCATCATATGCATCTATAAAGAATTCAGTTTCCGATGCATACACTATGGCATTAATAGAATATTTATGTCAGAGATGCTGTTTCAAAACTCTTGTTGCATTTATAAATGCAAAACAGTTACAATGGTGCTAGGAAAAGAAAACATGGAATGTTGATCAATGGAAACATGAATTGCTTACAAGTGAGTCAGTCTGTATATTATTTTAAACCTTAGAGCTAGTTTAGGAGCGAAAGATACCGTAATACAAGCTAACTGCTTTCTCCAGTAATTTATGGTGGTAATTCATTTACATTTAAGGCATATTATATTAAAGTTTCCAACACGTTCAGTTATCCTCTTATAAGAAAGAATGAATATCATCGACCATGTTAAGCGGCTATGCCCATGGCGCAAATACTGTTTTCCGCGAATAACGGCATCTTTCAAGATAATAACGCAATGTCCCGTTCTTCGGAGTCACATTGTTCAGTTGCAGTTTCAAGAACATGAAAATAAAGTTACATATCTTTAATGGACTATTCAATCATCTGACTTAAATATCGTCAACCACTGTGATCTGTGTTGAAAAATAGACTCCAGATCAAATTTGTAGAATAACAACAAGCTCCTGTTTTAAGTAGAAACCAATAGAAAATTTGCATCTCTTAGAAAGTAAGCAAACAAAGAGTTTCTGCAATTTTTTTAAAGGAAGTATCTTACTAACTTCATAGCTCATGCAATTTTATAGGCAACGAAAGGAAAATCAGGGAGATCGCCTTATTGTGTCCCTGCACCTCTCAAAGAACTGGAGCAGTTTCTGATATAAGAATAGAATTAATATATCTATAACCACTTTTCAGAATTTATATGTTTCTAATTCTGAAAGGATTTCAAGCAGAATCGGCTATCAAAAGTGCTCCGACACAGTATTAGGTACATAAATCTTCATAGTTTTAGATGTTTCCATTATTTTTGACAACCCATTTACGTAATAAATTAAACAGAAATTGTGAGGGATTATAATCGTGTAAACCGTACTGAAGTGCAAAGCATCCGAAAGATGAAGTACACTAATTCTCAGAAACTCTCTTATGCTTAGTTTCGAATTTCCAATTTAAGCAGATTGGTTGAGTGAGTTTTACGTATCTTTACCCTTTCACAGAAGTAAGAACGAATTAATGTTTTTTGTTCAGAAAGACTTCGGTCGTTTCAGAGATGTAGTATCTTTAACATGTTCTGCAACAATGAAGGAAACTGTAATAACAAATCTGTGTTGTTATATAGCCTCCTGATTTAAATCAGAATTTAGATCAGGTTCACGAATTCATCATGGCCAACAAGAAGAAGACATTTATCGTTAGAAAAGATCTTGCGTTACTTGAAGATGACAGGTCGATTCTGCCCAGCTCTATCCTAATACTCATTGAGAACTTCTTGAGAAATTGAATCTAAGGAAGGACCTTGTACTCGTTTCCTGTTCTCCAAACTCTTGAACGGATTCAAGAGAAGTCGAGGACTGAAGTCCCCGAGGATTCGAAATTTCAAAAACTTCCATGTCGCAAGAATAGTATACATTTACAAACATCCATGGCTTCTCCGGAGTTCTAATTTTAGTCTCCAAGATATGGCTGCCTGTTCCGCTGACTAGCATATCGAATAGGGCGGCATAATGAACCTCTGTTCATGCATTTTGTCAAACAGTATAGTTTTCAAGATTTCTGAGAAGAGACAGTGAACATTCTACAGGGCACATAAAAGAACTTATTGAGATTTCCATTTTAAACTGCATTAGTTAAATCGGGTCCTTCCAAAAACGGAATTACGTCATTACGAAAATGATACAAACTTCTTCGACTCAGGAATAAAGAAGGAAATCGGTAATAGAAACAGAAGAAGAGAGACTTAGCGTGTTTGATGCCGTTAACTGCTTTATAGCAGCATATTTAAAAGCGGCGCCAGTTGAGAAGAAGCAGATGTCCACAGCTTTTGCGGAAAGAAAGTTTCGGCGAAAAGAAAGTACGAAGAATCTTGCCTGGGAAAAAAGACAGGGTGGTGCCACTGAAGAAGGATAGCTTTCAGAAAGTATTTGGATAGAAATAGTAGTCGCGTGAAATGAAATTAAATAACCATTTCTGGACTAGTTTAAGGGTTTTCAGAATTAATATCATTAGTCATCAAGTTTTTTCTCATCAGCATTAATTCTTCTTTCTTTGGATCTTGTAATTTTTCGTACATTCGAAGTGTGAGTTTTTAACTGTGACTGTCATTTGTAATACAGTGGATTATTTGGAAAATGTTTGCAGAAACTGCGAGATAAAACAAGAAGAAATTTAAATCAGAGAGTTTATTTATTAGAGCACAAAATCGAATCCCACAAAAATATTCAAGTCGTAAAAAAAATCAGCCAAAGGTAGTGGAATAAATAATGGGATTTGGAGAAACATAGGAACTAAAGAGAACTCAGAAAAATAAACGAATAAGTAAGTCACACTATGGCCTAGCTAGACTTCTTTTAATAATTCAAACCTAAGCTTAATAGACATATAAAATTCAGAATCTCAATCAATGTCAGCAATCTGCTTGACTTTGCACGAACTAAAAATGCATACAAACAAAAACTCTCTGCCAACCATACAAGATTCACATCATGACGGGAATATGATAAGTTATCATCAATCTTCTGAGTGGTATGGGTTTTTGGATCTTCTCATGACGACCTATATTTAAACAGCATTTATTAAATAAATTTATATAATTACTTATTTTAGTTTCTATTTTCATAAACTTTAATTCATTAAGATGATATTTACGTTATTAAAGAAAGAAAGAAAAGCAAAATATTTTAAATTATACAGTATTATGAACCAAGTGCCAAAAGTTCTCACGACCGGATAAAGTCAGTGATGCCGCTCAGGGAGTTTTAAAGGCTTGAGGTTTCTGGTAACTGATGAAATTTTAAGTTGAATACCCGCTACATATTTTAAATTTCAGTTAAAATTTCAAAAGACATATCATCAATCTGACATTACGCGAACTAAAAACGTATACAAATAAAAAGTCTAAGAAGACCTTACAGAAGTTACACCATGGCAAGAAACTGACTACCAGCAAAGGCTTAAATGTCAGACTAAAAATTTCAAACACCTGCGATGTAGACATTAAAGCGTGACTAATCACGTGACTAAAAATAAATAAGTAGTACTATAGACGAAGCACCTCCGACTGGCCAAAACATTGTGCTAGTATAAAACCTAAAAATGAGTTCGCTTGCAAATTTTACTCATAGAAGTTCCTAGCAAGCCTCCTCGAAGACTACAACAGCGATACGAATGGGATTATATAAGACTGATTTTTCTTCCGAGACATCAGCATTCGTATTCACAGGATCAGACCACATTGATGAAATGAATGGATTAGATGTTTAAGGATGCCACTTACACAAGGGACTGAAACTGTATCAATGCACATATGAAAAAGAGGCGCGTGATTATAAGTGACAATAAACTACCTCAACTCAAAAGGTTTTTGCCCAAGAACCAGAGTACTTACACATGATAATAATTCACCTGCAACATCTATGCAAGTTAATTCGACTATCATTCACTGAAAAGCTTTGGCAACTTCAATTGAAATAGTGTTAACATCATCGCGTATGTGATGAAAGACCGCTCATCGCATCGTCTTTTGAGATGAATATGATTTTTATATGAAGCATCACCGCGGAAGAATCCATATTTAATGGTATTATGACTATGGTGCCACATAGGTATTATACTTGAAATGCTATGAAATACGGTATCTTTCGATTTCAGTACTACTCGCGTTTCATGAGTATTATCAATATTTTGAATATTCAGGCAAAGAACACTGCGGTGCTGGAAAGCAGTAGTAACCGAAACATTTGTGGGGTGATTAGTTAACAGAATAGTATATGATGACAAGTGGTACTCAAAGGTCCAAAAATATTTGAATTGTCGTCTTGTTTTACCACAGTAGTGGCAAATAGCGCTAATCAGACACTATTAGATAAAAGAAAAACTTTCGAAATTTTCGCTTATTAAATACATTTGATCATAACCGCATGATGACTAGCATGCCATCTGCCACCATTTGCTATCAAAATAAATTCTGTTTTATTGCTTCGAAGACACATTAATTGACATACCCTGAGCACAGATATGACGCGTCAGATCTATGTTAAACCATGGAAGAGCAATTATTGGCAATTTTAGTAACTACCCGAAATACGTATTCAGATTTTGATCATTAAAACAATCCTGTTTTAAAGCTGTTTCGTCCCTCGCAAGACAAGTTATTCCTTTAATAAATACGGCTTTTCATAGCTTTTGTCATCCCTAAATTTAAAGTTTTGATCAAGAACTGTGCATAGTGGACACGTTTCTTCTTCACTTTATAGATTTATAGAAAATGTTGGACTTATGGAAGCCGGGAAATGGGAAATATCAAATTTTGCCTTGGGCAGAATTCGAATCACAGATCTCCCATTTGCTAACTGAATGGACCAACCAAATGTATCACAAGAGCAGGCAAAGAGCAATGCGACACTCCCTTACACCTTCAACTTTCCTTGAACACGATTCCGCGATGCGATGTCTCGTTAGATTAAATTGCCAAACCTGCATTGTTATTTACCATTACTCCACTGATGTTCTCAACATCAAAAGAAAATATTTCATAGCGTATGTTTCAGGAAAGATGATGATAGTAGCACAATCTATGTTCATTCTCGAAGCCATTAAAATAGGTATGCCATAGTTTCATGATTGTGATAGCTTCATGATTCAAGATAGTTTCATGGTTCAAAATAGTTTCATGATATGCTTTCAATCATGAAACCATTGCACACGAAGACAAAGAGAGTTATAGAAGTCATTAACTGATTCATTCATTCTAAAACTTTCGCAATTGCAGTTGAAATAATGTTAAATTCATCGCGTATGTGATGAAAGACCGGGCATCGCATCGTCCTTATTGAAAGCTTTTTCTCACAATCGCACAGTACAGATTTAAATTTTGACTATTGTGAGACTAGAAGACAATTACTTAAATACTGTTGCGTGCGTACGGGTTCGTAATGGATTGAATGCATAAGTCAATAAAAAGTTAATAAAATTTATTCTTTTCACAAGAAATAAAACAAAATGCAGAAATATTTCCTCAGAGATATTCGTACAATATCACAATATCTCAAACGTTAAACAGAACTCAAATCAAAACAGAGAAAGTTAATCCAATCTCACAACGAATTCGCTAAAATCAATAACAGCACTAGTAAACAACAGTTCGCTTAAAACAACAGCGACTGAGCTGTGTCTAGTCTAGTCTGGAAATCTATCGCCGGGATACCACATAAGATGCGGTGTATCCGGCTCACTGAAGTTTGCAACAAAGTGCTCCTAATGTATTTTTCCTGACAAGTAAGCAAGATAACTGAAGCAAGAGAGAAGAAAGATGAGAGTAGAGAAAAGAACAGGGGTGCCAGACACCGCAGTGCAAGGAACCAAGACCAACGATGGAGAGGATATCCTGACAAGTCATAATTCATGAGCAAGTGCTATGAGTACATAGCAAAATACAATAAATTAAAATATAAGGAATACATAAACAATAATAATGAATAACAAATAAGAGTACATGAAACACAGCAAATTCAATAAATTTAAGAACATACAGTAATAGATGAAGTTAATATTTACATATATACACTGCAGCAATAACTGCAAAGTTCAATTATTATGTCGGGAAGTTTAGGTCTCTAGTCAAATGTGCCGCAAGAGGTCTTAGGTTGTAGTCTTCTTCAAGGGCTACGTAGTCAAAAACTGAGAATTTATTTAAGTGTTCACATCTTAGTGCCTTTTTAAAGAAATTTCTATTTAGTCTGTGTAAATATTCATTCAGGTATT
Organism: Stegodyphus mimosarum; assembly: GCA_000611955.2. NCBI lineage: Eukaryota > Metazoa > Arthropoda > Arachnida > Araneae > Eresidae > Stegodyphus > Stegodyphus mimosarum. The sequence continues at coordinate 269,279 of KK121650.1, read as the reverse complement.
CAATCCTGAGATCCTTATGCAAAGTTTCATTCTTGACATAGAAATGAGCGTTCGTAATAAGTCGCAAGGCCTTGTTTTGCAGTATTTGTAATTTTTCTATATCCTTCCTAATATAGGTGGCCCAAGCTGGAGAGGCATAAGTCAGGATTGGTCTAATGATTGCGATATAAATGTGCCTTTTCTTGGCAAGTTCTAAATTTGATTTAGAGCCGATTAGTGGTACCAGACTAGTTAAGGCAGCGATTGCTTTCCCTTTCACACTGTTAACATGTTGTTTCCATGTGAGTTTCTCATTTATGATAACTCCTAAGTAGGTTGCATGCTTCACGACGGGTACCACTGTACCAAAAAGAATCAATCTCTCCGTGATTGGCTTCCTAGTTCGTGTTCGTCTAACGATGAGAAGCTTGGACTTTGCCGCGTTAATGGATATTCTCCATTTTTCACACCATTTTTCTATTGCAGGCATGAGTAGCTGTAATTTTTTCACTGCATAGTCAGGACTTATAGATCTAGTTGCTATAGCGGTGTCATCCGCATAACATCCGAGGTAATGGTTCGTAGTAATTCCGTCTTTTGGGAAATCAGCCACATATATGATATAGAGAAGCGGGCCTAAGATAGAACCCTGGGGGACCCCAGCGCCCAGCCTTTGATGTCCTGAAGTGTCGCTGCCTACGGAAACATAGAAGGTTCTTTCTCTGATAAATGAGTAGATGAGATGCACCAACTCTCTACTGAAGTTGAAATTTATTAGTTTATAAATAAGCCCCTCATGCCAGACGCGGTCGAATGCTTTCGCCACGTCCAGCATGAGTAAGGCGACAATCTGTTTGATGTGCAGCGCCTCACCTAGATATTCTGTGAGACGGACTAACTGCTTAGTTGTAGACAGTCCTGCTCTAAAACCGAATTGTTCCGATGGCAAGATATCCAAATATGGTTGCATTCTTTTTAATATTATCCGTTCGAGAATTTTTCCAAGGCCTGGAAGTAAGCTAATCGGCCTAAAACCTTCTGCCCGCGTACAGTCCTTTCCCGGTTTCGGGAGCAGAATCACCTTTGCTTTTTTCCAAATATATGGGAAATATGACAAGTCCAGACATCTATTTAAAATTTTTACATATCTGAGAAGTATACAGTCCGGTAGATATTTGATTGTGAGATTTGTGATCTCATCAAAGCCAGGTGCCTTGCGCATGCGCAGACGTTTTACGATATCCTTAATTTCCTGTAAATTAGTATGCTCTATCCTGTTAGGAGCAGGTTGTTCTATCATCCAGTTTTGTAGATAGTGTCGGACTTCATATACAAAATTTATGTCGCAAGGATCTTCGTGGGGTGTAAATTGATGAGATAAATGTTCCGCTAAGACTTCTGCCTTATCCTTGTCCGTAAGTGCTATGACTTGATTCGAATAAATTGGTTTGTTTACCGTCCGTTTTGACTTAAGTCTTCTTGCAAAGGACCAGAAGCCGTCTCTAGTATTATTAAAGGAAAGTATTTTATCCTCCCATAATTCTTGTTTGTAATTTATAATGTCTGTTTTAATTTCCCTATTGAGTTTATTTAAATTGATTTTCAGCCTGGGATCCCAGGTTCGATTCCACCGTTTTCTCATCCGGTTTCTTTCTTTGATCTTTTCCCTTATGAATTTTGGGAGTAAGCCTGCATATTGCTGCGCTGGAACTTGTTTAGTTGCATTTTTATATGCATCTTTAATATCATTAGTTAACTTATGGACTTCCATTTCGATGGCATTCGTGTCATGTAAGTTTATTTCTGATGGTTCAGATTCCGATAGAAGATAATCAAAAATTTCCCAGTCCGTCTGTTTCTTCATTTTATTATTTAATATTTGTGACGTGCCCAAAGTAATTACTACAGGTACATGGTCTGATGTCAGATCTTGCAGAACTTCTAAACACATTGGGATGTCTGTGGTTGATAGGACTATATCTAAAATGTCACCCCTGCCTGGGTTACTAGGGAGAAATGTATAGTCCGTCGGAGCATAAAAATATACAGGATGATTTAATATGTATTTTAAAAGAGCTGCTCCATTTCTATTAGAAAATCTACACCCCCACTCTCTGCTTTTAGCATTTAAGTCGCCTGCAAGAATGGTGGGTTTGTCCAGAGGTAGAAGTTCTTCCATGATTTTCTCTTTGATGTATCTGTGTGGCGGATTATACAAGGCCGTAAAGTACGTAATTCCATAATCTGGTAATAGAACTGAGACTGTAACGGCTTCATGACCATTCTGCCGATCTTCTTTAATTAAGCACGATTGAAGTGAGCTCTTTACTAAAATGGCCACTCCTCCGCCTCTGTGTGTGAGCCTGTCACAGCGGTAACTTTTATAGTTTGATACATTAATTCTATTACTTGGAGTGGCATGCGTCTCCGTCAGGAGTGCTATATCAATAGCCTGTGCATGTAGAAAATATTCAAGTTCATTAATTTTATTAAAAATGCTATGGGCATTCCATGTCACTAACTTTATTGAAGCTCTCGTATTAATTCGAGGGCCCATTATTTGATGTAGTGTTTGTCTTGGTTTCCTGACTAATTTTTGTTATTTCTCTCATTTGTTGGGAAATTTGGAATCCAGCTGTTTTTATAACAGCGACCAACTCTGCCAGATCAGAAAAGACCTTTTTCGCTTCAGTAAGAGTGTCAGAGTATAAGCCCGATGATAAGGCCTGCGCATAACTCTTATTTTCAATTACTCGATTCGAGTAATTTTTATTGCGCTCAGTTTTCTTCTTTGGATACTTCTCGCATCCTTTAAAACTACTAGTGTGTTCCAGCCCACAGTTTGCGCAGCAAAGTGGAACATTATCATTGTTTTTATTTGGGCAATCTCTGGACTCGTGTTCCTCACCACATCTGACACAGCGTGGTCTATAGTTACAACCCGATTGGGTATGGTTGAACCCCTGGCAGCGAAAACACTGCAGGGGTCCTTGGCGTCCTAAATATTCCCTTATAGAGATTTTCATTCCACACAGAAATCGTTCTAAATATATGCTCTTTGATTTTTCAGACTTAGGCAGTGTCACTAAGAAAAGTGGGAGCTGAGTCACCTCACCTTGTCTGCGTCTAGTCATTTGTTTTATGTCTTCTATCTCGTATTCTAAATTTAATAATTCCTCTTTGATGTATTCTAATTCTGTATCTTCGGTTAATCCCCTAATAACAACCTTCAATTTTCGGTCTTGAGGGAGGGAGTAAGAATGGTGCTCAATATCAAGCTCTTTTAGTAATTTGACTATGCCTCTATAACTTTCTGCAGAATCTGCAAAAATCTTTACTTTATTTTCATAAAACTGTCCATAGTTTCCTAATTTTCGTTCCTTCATAAACTTTTGGATATCACTCCATTTAATTTTGTTACGAAGTATTGTAATTGGCGGTATTTTGTTAGATTTATTATCCTGATTTGCGTTTTCTGATTTTTCAACATGTTGTGATACATTATTTTCAACCTCATTTGTATCCATATTAATGTTGTTTTCATCCTGTACAGTGGGATTTACCCCAGATGTACTTGCATTTAAAGTATCAGTTTGTTGCATATTGGCAACAGGAGAAATCTGCGTTTGATTGCTAAGTTTAATTTTCTTAGCAAAATTTCGATAATTTTTGTGCCTAACTGTTTGATCGCCTCGCCTACGCGGCAAGTCACCTTCTGAACTATGATCCTGATCAAGTGTAAATTCATTCTGCGAGTCGGATTGTAAATTTATAGGGCTTCTTGCCCGTTCATTATCACTAACCTCATTACGAGACTTACTAACATTTTTCTTGTCCTTACTATTTTCATCAGCCTGCGCTGTAATTTCAGTATTAACCGCAGTTAACATATCAATCATGCTTCGCAAAAAATACAAAAGCTTTTCCTCAGTATTAGTAAGCGATCCATTTTTCTCCTGCAAAACCTCCAACTCACTAATTTGCAGATTAACAGCTTCAATAATCCTTTCCATCGCGCAACAGAAAAATCAGAAAATCCAGTCCGACGCAAAAAGCAACCGGCGCCCTGGAACCAGACACGAACGAAGCCAGTCTGGCAGACAGATGAGCCGGCGGAAGCTCACGAGGTCCCTGACAAGCACCTAACAGCGCAAGTTCACTAAAGTATGCGCAAAAAGCTTTAAAGATTATAAATAATACAGCTAAATTAATCCAGCAATCAGACATAAATGGTTCCAATCATGCAATTGATTTACAATGTCCGTAAAATTTACTTAAGTATATATATAAATACAAAAAATTAAGCGACTGCTACAAGACAATTAATAATTACTTTACCTGAGCATGCGTTAAAAAATGCAGTACAACCAAGAAATAAGCATTAAAAAATGCTGTTGTCAATAATCATCAAACGTAGAGACAGGAATTCCACACACTTTATACACAAAAGAATTCGACTCGACTGACGACTGAGCTGTGGTGTTTTAATTCGGCTTTTATAAGCTTTTTAATTATTCCCGAGAACATTCTGGTAAAATCTATTTCCTCGATTTTTCTGGATGGCAACAGCAATTAAGAGATATTTATTTATTAAATATTAAATGCACGCCCTCTTGTATTTTTACTTTTCCGACGTAGCTTTCTCTTCAAAAATCGTCTGCGTTGCACGGGAAAATAAAACAATTTTAATTACTATTCTAAATAAGTAGCTAAATAAACATTAAATCCGTAACAATACAAATAGTAATAATTTTACTTCTCTTGAATTATGCTTTTAAATTAAAGATTTTTTTACTCGCTATTTGCTAATATAACCAACAATCAAATAAAAATTAATCTGCCCCAAATAAACAGAACAAAAGTTTAGTTTTTAAAAACAATGTTAATAATGATCAATGATTTGTTACATACCAAAACGAGCAAATGTAGAATTTGCATACTGAGGTACACGGATATTAGCGTGTGTAACTGTGTGCGTGTCCCAGACCAAAAGTATCAAATAGGAAATTATTTATCATTTCCTTTCCTAATAGATGAAGTAATACATAAAACTAAAATTTTAAGATACAAAAAAAAGCACCTGTCCTTCAGCTTGCTTATTAACGCTTATTTTTCTTTCATTTTAACTCTTATTTATTAAATTTTTTCATTATAAATAGAATTATCTAGCAAATGCACAAGTTTTTACAAAAACATAAAATGATGTATATACTCGTGATTTAATTTGCTAACATCGCATAGTATTTGTGAATCAGTTTTCACGAACCCTTTTTAAGAACATATCAAAAATATATTTTAACACAACTAATTCAAGTCAGTAGGGTCACTGATTAATTAGGGAAGTCATTTATTTAGAATATATTTTAAAGAATAAATTTCATTAGTATAAATGACAGATATTTTCGACTATTTAAAACGTTGTGATGGAAAACTGGTCGTATTAGAAAAACAGCTTATGCCGGGCATTGCGGATTTTCATCATCTAGATAAGTTATAGAGAAATATTTAACATTACTCAGTAGCTTAAAAAAGATAAAACATGCTTTGATGCACGGTTTGTGCAAATTCTTTTGTATTTTGTATCATATTTAAAAATATCTTATACAGCATTTCTGATAGAGATGAAAGCAGTACATATTTAAGGCAAAAGTTGAGAAACAAACTATGACAGATTGTGATTACTTTAAATCATTGCACTCATATTTTATTTGATTCATACTCAATCATCAGTACATAGTAAAGCGTGCTACATTTTAAATTCTTCCAAAAGCTCATTGACGAAGATATACCTTTTTTAATGAAATAATAAATTCACGAACAGTCAAAATAAAATCCTTAAACGAGATCATGCCACGGAAACTAACAGTAAAAGAAGACAAAAATTTTAAAAAAAAATCTTTTATCCTCCTCTGAAGTGTTGCCACTGCGTGAAGCATAAAACTTTTAAGTTATCTTTCATACGCCCTCACATGTAGCCAAATCTCAGAAAGTTGCCATTTGGCAAAGAGGAAGATATTGTAGTGTTCCGTAGTTTTATCTGGTAACTAACTGTGGAGAAATCTAGTGAATTGCTAAGCAAATAATCGCTTAAGTCCAGAAACAGAAACGTAGCACTGAAGAAGGGTTAATTACTCTTTGTGCTCAAACTAAAGGTGTATAGTCGGTCGCTTTCTCAGGACGTACAAAAAAGCTTCCACTTGGGCTTAAACTCAAGAATATAAGAACTAAGCACTTAACCAATGACTAACTAAAGAGACCTAGCCGAAGCTAACATAGTTCTAAGTAGTTGGCTTCTAAATATCGAATTAGCTAGTGACTATCAAGGGCCCGTAATATGGCGGAACGTAGTAACAGCTTAGACAGATGTGGCCAAAAGACGAACGCGTTCTAGTCAGAAACTCTGATTCTTTCCCTCGAAGTCAGTAGAACTTCAACTTAAATACTATCTACTACTCATCTGTATTTAACACGATTCTAAAAACTCTGGTAAGGATGTTGTAAGTTGAAATTAGGATAGATAGGAAAAGGCCTTTGACTTAAAAATAACTGTTATAAAAAATATACATTACAATCTTTAGGCGTTTACTTTTCAAATTTCATCAGTCTGTTTTTGATTAACAATCTGAGTGATTTAAAAACAGCAAATGAACTTTTTAAAAGTTTGTTTTTTTAATTGATATAAATTAAAATGCATTTAATTTACAATATATATTTATAACTGAAAAGTTTTAAGATTATTTGAAGCTTTGTGTAATTAATAAAAAGATGATTCTAATAAAGATTGCTATGATGTTTCAGATTTTTTAAACATTTTTGAAAATTTTTATGGTAAATTCTTTTTTTTTTAAACTGAAGTTTTCAGATTGTAATCTTTTAAGGTGCACTTACGTATTGTATTTTTAATTGTTTAATGCATAAATTAAATAATTAACAGTCGTACTCTTAAGACTCTTAAAATTTTATTTTAAGAAAACTGCATAAAAATATATTATGAAGAATAAACACAAATTTGGAAGAGTAATTAAGCATCGTACTTAAGAAGAAACTAGTAAGTAGTACTAATAGCTCAAAAGTTCTAATTTCGAGGCAATTTCTTTTAAAAATTTCAATAAAACTGCAATGAAAGTTTTATTAATGACAGTTCAGGATTAGAAGTCTTTTATTCAGTATTAAGTAAATATTTAATTACGAAGAGCATTGATAACGATGGATATGACAGGAAGGAAGTTCAAGATTAAACAAGCTTTTATATTTAAAATTTTATCGTTCCGCGACCGAAAGCGCAATTTAAATTTGTGCCATTTTTACCATATAAAAATATTTCTTTGTTATGTAATTTATTTGCATAAATATCTCAGAGTTTTAAAAAAGTCAGATTAAATTTCGAAATTTTCTAAGATTTTAAAATATAAGAGTATAAGAGAGGTAGGGTAATCAAATTTTACGTTGTGAAGATAATTGTTTAATTGATCAAATATCTTATCAGTGGTCTATCAGTCAAAAAGGTTGAAGGCTGGTAGTTTAGTCAAAAGTTTGAACGTCGGCGAGCGGGCTCGCTGCATGGACATTTTTGTGGTTTTCTTCATGTGCAACGTGAATACTAGTGAAACTCCTTTAGAAAGTCCTCCGTGAAAGATTATTCCCTTTAGGAAGATAGTATTCATATGCCTTGTTATAACCGAACAAAGAAATAAATAATTAAGCTGATATGCTAAGGTTCTGCAAGGAACCGAAATTGAGTGCGTTTGTATAAGGTTGCATTCATTTTTATACAATCTAAACACTGCATAACTTCTTAGATTTCCAGAAGAACTCTCGCCCGGTCTTTACGAAATTACTTACAAGGTAAGTATTAAATTGAAGACCAAGAACAAAGCATCTGTGATAACACGCCTTCTAATGTAACTACAGATACAAAGCTAAATTCACTAACCGTCAACACAGTGTAACGGCAGGTAAAATAAAGATAAGTGCTCCTGGTCTAAGTTGCCAGTACCCTCTGTCTCAATTTAAATTTTTGTTCGTTATCTGGACTCATTTAATACTCATTTTTGATGAAAAGTAGAAGAGCAAGGAAGATTTATCTGCTCTGTTCTGAAAACTATTATGTTTCATAAGATGCAAACACATTTAACTCTCTGGTAGGAAGGATCTACCAGATAGAGGAAAGAAATCAAGGATGATATATTTTATAAGTAGCTTTAAATATAAATTAACATTTGTTTTTATTTTTATTTCTTCTTCTTTTCAGGTTTGTAGTCATTTAAAAACCACGCTTTCGAAGCATCCATCAGTCTGAAGCTCGGCCAACTCACGTTCTCCATTTATGACGTCATCCCAACTCGGCTACAAATCCCTGCTCGGGAGTGCCTTTTTCTCTTTGGAATGTTGTTTCACTTCCAAGTTCTTAATCGTCGATTGCTGATGATCTCACGATTCTACCTCTCGGCGCCCCATCATCACTTTCCGTACGATTTGAGAGCTTCGAATTTTAAATTCTTCAGGCAGAGGATAAAGGATCCAAACCCAGTTTTCTTTCTCATCAAGAAGTAACTTTCTATCTATTGATTTCTCTGCTTGTAACTAAATGTCAAACAAGAAATGGGAACAAGCAATAGTTACGTCTTCAACACTTTTTTCTCACTCCTGTTGCATCTAAATTCGATTGAGTACCAACATGATGAAGGCAAATGGCATCATGACCTGTCACTTGCGGTTTTAACAGAGTGTGGGTCGTAAATTATGTCGAATATACGTTGCAGATTTTCGATCGAAATTTAATAATCCTTTTACTAGAAACTAGAAAAGCACTCTAGAATGAAAGCACCGTTCTTTAAAGGTTCCAGTACTGCTTAAATCTTCCAAATCGATATTTCGAAAAAGTATATGTAACAGTATGCGTGCTTGAAAAAGGGTGGCTATTGTATATTGTTTAAGAGATGCCACTAAAAATATAAAATTTCCAGACGAGATAACTCCCCACGTTTAAAGCTAACATGTATTAACAAACACTTAAGAAGACACGTGACATTCATATGTGGCTTTTAAGATGTTCCAACCTGTTAAAAAATACGCATTACGCTTTAATAGTTTCTTTCCAAACATATTAAGAAATGCTGAACTATAAGATAAGTCTAATAATACACTTAATACTATAAAACCATAATCATGATGATTTTTTCTATGCGAAAAACCTGAATCGTTTTTATCACAAAGAATATTTCTCCCCCGTATTTCACGTAGATATTCAAGTTAATTAAACCGGTATATGTCTGCTAATAATTGGAACTAAAATTGCGATATTTTAATAATGTTTTACTTTTTAGGAAGTAAATACGAATAAAATAAAACTAAAAAATTAAGGTTTTGTAAATATTCCGTCAAAAAAGTGAAAATACATGAATATTTTTCTTTTAACTCTATTTTCAAGCAGTGTTCTATATAAATAAACCGAAAGTAAGCATTTCAGAGAAAAAGGTGTTTCGTAAGTGTGCTCGCAGTAAAGTCTGTTTTAACCAAATGTGAAAAAAATTCTTTTGTACTTCATATTTTTAATATTATATTTTACATCTATAAGGATGCAAAAATATCTCATTAAAAAACAGATGTTTAGTTTGTGAAGGAAAGCATATTGAGCATTTTTCGCAGGGAATAAGAAAATTGTACAAGCTTTTAAAAAAGGAGGAAAAAAATTGATCCTTCAAGTCATTAAAGGGTCATACCTAGGATCACACATTAAAAGAAAATTTGGATATTATTCGGAGAACAGCCTTGGTTGCGCCAACTTGGCTTCTTTAAGGGTATGGGCTACATTTCATCATGCCAACGGAAGTAAATACTACAGAATAAATACTACAATAATATATATTACAATAATAAATACTAATTACTATACTACAATAATAAATACTAATAATAAATACTACAGATAATAAGTAATACTATAGATAATCCCTTAGCAAGGGAAAAGTATTACGGTTGTCTACCTAGAGGAAGTACGTCATCGAATGAAAACCATTGCCTGCCATACCATAATAAGCTGTTTCTCCCTTTAATTACTATACTACAATAATAAATACTAATAATAAATATTACAGATAATCCCTTAGCAAGGGAAAAGTATTACAGCTGTCTCCCTAGAGGAAGTACGTCATCGAATGACAACTATTGCCTGCCATACCACAATAAGCTGTTTCTTCCTTTTTGGCGTCAAGGCTGTTCTCCGAACAATATCCGAAAATTCAAATGCTAATATCTTTTCTTAAACCAGCCTATGCGGAAAACACTTCTTTCGTTTATTTCATGAAAAGGTTAATGCCTACCACTGGTTGGGTTAGTGAAAGCACTGAACAATGGCAATTTGTTAACCTTGGTTCAAAACCCAGGTTTCGTATTGGCTTGCTACACAGTTGATTTATCTATTTCTCCTCTGTGTAAGGTAAATACTAGCCATTTTTTCTTTGGGAAATCTCCCATTATGGAATTTTGCTCAAGCAGATAGTCCTAGTTGGCTTTGCAGTAGTCAAGCAAATACCTTATAGTCAGCTTTCTGATCTGTTAACATAAAAAGAACTAATTTCATCAGAAAATATTCCTAAGTTTACTTTTATAAGTTATTTTTTCGCTTCGTTAGAGGTTATACAATGACTTAAAACAATGCAATGCAAATTTTATTACTCTCAAATGCAAAGTAAGAACTTAATGTGCCTTTCAGTTTTTGCTCAAGAAAATAAATATTTTAATAGATACATAATTCTTCTTTTGGCCTACTGCGAAAATCTGTTCTGGTCCTCCTTATCTACGCTACTACTGTTTTTTAGAAATTTATTTTAATAGTCCAAGTCAAAGCACTCTAAACTGAGTCAAAGTTTTAGGCTTTTGGTTTTTAATGGAGTTCTCGCTTTTGATAAAAAGTTCTCTCTTAAACAATGGATGGAGCTCTCGCTTAAATAATTCACTAGTTCTACCTTTCGCTACGTTGCAGATTTTATTCGAATTAGATATAAAATCAATTTCTGGTTTTTGAAACAGTTGAATACATCTCTCATGCAACGACTGATTGCTGCTATATCTGACCCAAAACAATACACCTTTATTTTGATTATATTTAAGAAATGAAAAGTAAAGCCTTCATTAAAGAAAGAAAAAAAAGTCTTTTACGCTTTTTTGAATATATCGGGTATCACATGTAGAAACACAGACAACTAATTCACCGCAATTTATCAATGAAAATTACACAATCAGAATACTTGCAAGGAACATATTTTCGTCTTTCAGCAGTGATAAGGAGCTTTGTCAAAAAAAAAAAAAAATAGCAGCAGTAGCAATCAAAAGCCAACAAAGAGAAGTTAACAAAACAGTAAGAGTTTCTTCAATGGATTAGTTTGTTTTTAGAAGCTTTAATTTGGGGCAAATAACTCATTCTTAAAGTGGTCACCGTCGAAAGCGAGGCAAGCCGGCAGCATCTCGTTGAAATTCCAGTGGGCATGCGGCTCGACCCCTCGGCCATCACCTCCATTAAGGTAAGTAACGAACAAAGTGAAATTTACGAGCACCTCTCTTCGAATTCCGAACAGTGCCTAACTGACCATCAAAAGGAATATTCTTGGTCTTTTGCTTTTAGCCTCTTCTTCTTATGGGCAACTAAGTTCTTCAGGGTCACCTTCATTTTAATCACTTTATTCCGGACACCGGAAGAATATGTTTGGAACAATTTTGTAATCAGTGTTTTCTGTTAGACTTTTTCTGGTATTGATCGAGTGCACAAAAGATGTAGGAAAAAACGATTTAGAATCCCATGACTGGACTACATCGAAGGCGTTCATTAGATTTGCATAACTGCAGAACACGTGGAAAGATTAATTCTGCAGTATTGTGTCTACAAAATGAAGATGCTTATTTTTAAAGAGAATTTTTATCTCACTAAAGATAAACACAAAGTGTAACTCGAGTATTTAACTCGAGTAACTCGATGCGATGTATACTGGATTCCAATTTCCTGACTCCATGGTACTTTATGACAAGTAAGGGGCTATTCTAGTTACTCAAAGTTTGACTTTAAAATTCCAGAAAATGCAAAAGTCAATTTTGACGAAAATGAGGTTTATTTATTCAAATTAATTATGTAAAAAGGAGCAATGAAACACACATTTATTAATAAATCACTCTTAATATTTTAGTGTATTCTTTGCTCTCCTCCTTCAGCACCAATACAGCAACAGTTTTTCTATAAGAACGTTTTAAGGTACATCATCGTAAGTTCAATCTTTTCAAAACAAAATAACAATTTTGAAAAGATTGTGAGCTGCTATCACATATAAAAATATTTCGGACAAATGATGGTTTGGTAACTGTCTATCTTTGTCACATGAGGTAGACAGCCGTTTATTACATATCATTAGGGTTACCTTATAAGGGAACACTGGTACTGCATAATATTTACAGAGATGAAGTTTCGATGCTGTTAGTTGATTGGTTTGAAGAAAGACAATCTGCAACTTTTTGCAGACGAAGGAAAAAGATAACACACGCCTCTTTCGATGTAAATCTGTTAAAAGAGCTGTTTGTCCCAAATAAGGTGACGTCCAATAACGCTTTATATATGAACAAATTTTAATAATATGTTATCTTTATTGCAATCTTACATTAAGTTAAATTGGAACTGATCACCATCTCTTTTTCTGACATTCTTTGAACGAAGTCGTTTAAACGCAAATATATCATCACCTGCTCTTTCATCTTTTGTCAGCATTGATTTAATAGCAAGTTTTAGAGTTAATCTTCATTACCTGAATGACCGCTATTGACATTTTTGTTAATAGCTTTATATTCTTCATGCTTCTTTATTCGTTGCAATTTTTGAATGGAATCATATTCAGTAGAAATTATTTCTAGATTTTCAGTGGATGTATATTTAAAAATCCTAGTATTTTATACATTCACTATATTAAAATACCAAATAATTAATCAGTAACTATAAAACATTGTTCATCGAATTTTGTCTCTTCTGACTTTTTTTATTAGGAATATTACAAAGAAAGTAAAACCATAAGTAATATATTTATTAACACATCGACCTAAAAGCTACACACAATGAAGTTCTGCTGGTTTTCAGATATAATAATAAGCTTCTAAATTAGATTTAAAGTAAACTGAATTCAATAACAATACAAGCAAAGCTTGTTTTAAATTTTAGTTCCTCTCGATTAATTATACATGTAGAATCAAATCAAACAATCTTTATCTTCAGGATAATGCAACAGAAGAATTACAAGATAGAGTAAATGATCAGTTTACTTTGATAAGCATAACAAACACTCAACATAATGGATTCTTAGAATCTAACAAGCTCACTCAAGATAGCATAAAGATTTAGTCATTGAAGTGGGATAAAATAGATTTGTTTTGTTATCTTCATGTATATGTAGTTTGCTTAAAACTCTACAAGTAACTCTAGTATTATCTTTGACGACCTTACTTAGAATATTAGTATTAATCCGATTCCCATTTTATCATAATGTGATTATTTTAACTGTTTTGTAAGGCAATGTACGTTTCTTAGATGAAAGTGTTATAGTCTAAAGACTGAAAAAAATATTAACGTTGACTTGTTTCTTAATTTTTTTAAACAATAATCTTAGCTATTTTCTAACTTGACATTTCATGCTCTCGAAAAGGAGAATGACATTTCCCCCTCTCCCAAATGAACGCGGAGAATGAAAAAACGAATCGCACCCATTCATTTAGTAGCCCAGAAATACCTGTGCGACATCGAAATGTGTTACACAGTTGGCTGAATCTCTTGTAACTAACAAGATAACGCAATCATTTAATTCGGTCTTCGTCTTGTAGATGGATCGAATTCACCAAGACGACGTACAGACAGTTATGATTTTAGTTGCTATTTTTTTGTTCTCTATGTCTCTTTCTCTGCAAATATATATCGACAGACAGATTTAAAATATTTAACTTTAATTTGCAATAACTCCTCAAGGATTTTATTTAATTTTGCCATTCTTCCTTTTTTATCCCAGAAATAGTAACTGCTTATAATAAATCTCTCTAAACTGTATTAGTTTCGAATTAATCCCTGTCATGTGATATTTGCATAACGCTCATGACGCATGACATTTGTACATAATGCTCTCAGATTAAAAATTTCCAAACTGAAACTTATTATTAAGCAATGGGGTTTAACCGAATCACACTTTGTAATCCAAATAAAAATATAATATATTTTTAAAGAGATTATGTTTAATTGGCCTCGACTACTGTTATTATCTCAATGAATCAGTGCTACTTTATTTTCCTGCCATAAGTTTGTAAAATATCGCGTATTTAAATATATGTGCACAGAAAGAGAGAGTGAGAAATATACAGGCATATATGTATACTTCCAGTTATTATTTAATTATATATATGTATATATATATATGTATGTGTATGTGTGTGTAGTTCTAGTTATTATTTTAATTATACATACATATATTAAATTAAATTAAAAAATTAATGATAATATATAAAAATAAAGAAATTAAAAAACAATAAAAAAATATCAAACTTTAATCAAAAATTAAAAAGCTTTAATGATTCAACAATAACAGCATGCATAGGTTTATACATCTTGTCTTCTGCTGTAGAATTATTTGTATGATCCACTAGCTATAGATTTTAAGACTAGAAAAATGCGTCCACTACTCTTGTTCAATTATGTTAATTAATTGATTGCCATTTTCATTCGAGAGCAATGAATGTCCGTCGTTATTTCTAATGATAAATTTACAGTTTAAAGGAAAGACACGGCCTTTTGTGCTATTCCGTGCTTCGAAAGAGCGAATATGAATGCGTTTTCTTATTACTCTATTATTATTCTCCGTATTCGAAATATCGAGACTGAAAATCGTTTATTACCAGGAATAAAAGAAGCATCTGCTATTCTTTTTTTAGATCTCGAATATCTTTGAGTGTTCCTGCTGGAAGAATGGACAAACCCGAGATTCTGTTTATGGGTGAATGCAGCAATCAAAGAGGGAAAGTGGCCAAGATCTTCGAAGTGGAGAGTTTCAGAGCCAAAATGTTGCCACTGAGGACATAATGAGCTGCAATCAATATTTTTATGTCATAATGACTATGTGAGAGCTAAGAAGTGTTTTCTTCACGACCACGTTCTGAGGGAATAACATTTTTTCCATGCCGCCGGACATTCAAATCGATGAGCAGCTCGTACAACCGCGAATTTTTAGTTGTATGAATTCAGAAAGCATAACGAAAATAAAGATTTCAGTAACAAAAAGTAGATTAGAAACTAGATATAATAAAGCCAAAAAAAGTGCCTGAAAGGTTTCAGATTTTAACGGTCGCCCAAAATGTTTTCTTAAGGTTTTTAACGCTCTTGCTGAGTTCGCAGTCTACCAGTCTGCTGTTGCACTCATTACCGATAACCCCTCTTTTTTTTGTCTTTTTAGCTTTATTATTCAGCATCGTTTTCTTCCCACTTACGCCATACACATGTCAACAGCAAAATCTCAAAAATTTTAAAAGCATAGCAGCATATGTTCAGAATTCCCGATGCAGTGTTAAGTGTTGGTATAACATTTTTCTTTTTTTTCAGTCTTTTTCTATTTTTTTTTTCAGTCTTTCTCCACAGCATCATGTCAGTATTCAGTTTTCTTAGTAAGAGGGCTCACAAAAATTGTATTTTGGTCTTTTTATTATTAACATTTTGTGTGTTAATTTTGTTTATTAAATATCACCACATTCTTCGCTCTTATGCCAAATTAACTAAATTAATAAAATTCAATTCAACAGCAAAATCCTTAAATTCCTAATATTCAAAAACAGCTTATCTTAAGAATTTCCGCTTGATATCAAGCGTGCTGGAGATAAAAGAATTTTATTTCATACAGTATTGCCACTGTCCGTTTTCAAATAATTGAGTTTGTAAATAAAAAATAATCAAGTTTTAACAGAATAGGAAATAAACAATAAAAACGTATGTAGCATCATTCTATGAAAATATTGAATATTTTTAATTCGACAGGTCATGAATTAAATGCATTCGTGTTATTTAATTAATTCGATTCAAAAGAAATGAATATTCTTAAGCTATTGCTATCAAAGTACTCAGTTTGTTAATACATAAAAGACAGATTTAATATGAAAGATAAATATATCCTATATTTTGCCGAACAGCAAAAGATTGGAATGAAAAGTGCTATGACGGATTTATAGCGATTTGATGTACGCGTTTTTGGGCTAATAGCCCTTTTAGGCTAAAAAAAAAATCATATAAATGAATTAGATTATTAAAATTTAAAGTAAAAGATTTAAATTATTAGGTCAAGCTTTTCTTGCGTTGAAATTGCTCATTTTATTAGACTTGAAGACTAATTAGATTTGAAAAATAAAGATTTTTTTTATTTATAGAAGGGCAACATTCAGAGAACTGGCTATCCGTGAACCCACGTGCAAATAAATTAAAGATTTTGTTTTACGCCTTCACTGCATCTGCCAAGTGCGTGATAGCGTAAGCAACATAACAGTCCGAACATTTTAAAAGGAATCCGCTAAGAACATTTCTGAAATCAAAAAGTGTTTATATATTATCCTTGTATATTGATCCTAGACATGTAACTCTTGCTGCAAATTTGCTTAAAATAAGGTACAGAATTGTATGAAAATAACTGCCAGTATTGATAGGAGCTTTTGTAAGTATAAAATCTAACATCTCCTTAGACACTAATTATAATAATGTAACTAACAATAGTTTTAACAATTTTGTCCATAGTATTTTTTACTGATAAATATGGTTACTGAAAAAATACTTCGAACATCATATATTGTATACCCTTGCTATAAAATTATTAACTAAAGACAAATATGTTTGAAATCTAACAACCTCTCTTTCTTTTCATTTATTATGGATAATCACTAATCCTCTGATCTTGTTGAATGGCTGCAATTAAGACGAAAGAATCTCTTTAATTGTTGCCCTGTCAAAAACGCCTCTTTTGCATATCAACTGACGTCAGG
>KK121650.1:233646-252259 GCA_000611955.2 Stegodyphus mimosarum | reverse complement strand
TCTTGCTGTCGGCAGTACATCTTTAACGCAAATAAAACTCCCTCATTTGCATCTCCGATCCCACAATGCTTTGGAACGCCCGCTACCAATTCGGAGGATTTGGTAAATCGTTGGGAGGCTTAGAAGATAGACGGAAAGCGAGAGTTTTGGACATCTGCCACGAAACCCGTTTCCCCTGGGCCAGGGAAATATGAAAACGTCGCGCCTCGGCAAAGCCAGGAAAATTAATTAAATATCGCGCTCTCGTTCGCAGAACAATGCGCCAGTTCTACTTTAACATGCTTTTATTCGCAAGCTTCATCATGAAAAAAAATGTGTTCTTTTCCTCTGTTATATTACTCAGGAGCAAAAGACAACACATTCGACCAAATTACAGAGGATAGTTTCCAAATCGAAAATTTTTCTTTGCTTTGAGCGTTAATTAGTTTTTAATTGCAAAGATTTGACGAGAAAATCACATATGACACACTCCACTAAATTGCAGGAATTTGCTTTTCTATTATGCAAATGCTTTCCTTATGTAACAATTAATATAAGACAAAGTTAAATCAAATAAGCAATATTACTAACAAACTCGTCTTAAAATTAGGTTAACTTTAAATTTAGATCTGCTTTAAACCAACAGGAAGAGAAACATGCCATTTTAAAAGTTAACATTGAGCAAAACAGGAAACTTATTTTCGCGTAGATTTTAAATAAAACTCTATCGGTTTCGAGGGTGTTCGGACACAAATCCCTCTTCTGCATGAGCTTGCAACTTTCTTTTTGTATGATAATTTAAACGGCAAAAACAAAAGCAAGAATCAATTTTTCGTATTACAGCATTTTTATTATTCTTTCTAGCGCTCGGTAATTCCCCTTTCTGATCTCAGTCATAACAACACTTCAGCTGAGCGATGGGTGAAGTGAAATTAGAAGTTGTTAACTAATAGAAGTAGTTATAGTTATTATGACCAATAATAATTATTGCCGGCAAGTTAAAATTGGGCAAAACAGGAAACTTATTTTCGCGTAGATTTTAAATAAAACTTTCTCGGTTTCGAGGATGTTCGGACACAAATCCCGCTTCTGCAGGAGCAAAAAATTTCTGCAAAGAGGGGAGGAACAATGACCAGATGACCATCATACCATTAAACAATACATTCCGCTGTTAGAAGTAGCATTAATAATCTTGTTGTCGTTCCATTTCATCTTTCTATCAGTTATAAAACTATACGGACTGTCCATAAGGTCAATTTTCAGGTAATTTTTCCCCCTATTAGAAAAATTCTATTTTTAAAGATTCTGTTTCTGGTCTTAATTTGTGGGGAATTTTTAGCATGGTTTGTCAGTATGATTTGAGATATATCGATGAAACTAAGACAGCGTTAAAATTTCCTATCAAGGAATCTTATTTCCCGAATCTTATATCGGAAAAGGCGAAATAAAAAAAACTTCTCTAGCTAATCAAAGTTGGGAACTTAATCATAATTTTGACTTCGTTTACCAAAAGCTTTTTCAGTTAGTGAATTGGATTTACTTGAAGCCTTTCACATTTACAAAAACGCATCTTCTTTAGTGAATGGCATTAATTCTAATTCAGTCCTTCCTTTAATCTTAATTTTTCATGTTTTATTATTGTTTTCCTCTATAGATGGCGCAACACTGGTGTTTGCTTTGCTCCACCCATTGTTTATAGCATAAATACGCTCGTCGGTCCTTCCATTTTTGCTCCTAAAGAAGAGAGATCTGTTCCCTGAACGCCTTGCAAATCGATAGAGTTTTATTTAAATTTTCTGCCAAAAAAGAGATTGATTTTTGCTTAATTTTAAGTTATGCTTTCAAATTAGAGTTACCGTTTAAAAAGTTCGCGGAAAAATCATATCACGTGCATGAGACTTACAACAGTTGAATTTGTTAGAGGATGTTGGCGTACTCTGTAGAGAAGAAACGTATACTTTGTTTGCCAGATGTTTCGGCCTTTGAATCCACTGCTTTCTCTTATGAACATCGTTCTATGGAAGCAACGTTTCCAAACAATTCATGCCTTCCAAAGTGATATGAAGGCCTGACAATGTCAGATAGTAAGTACTCGAGGCATTTTAATAATGCTTCTAAAAAGAAAGTCGGAAGAAAGTCTTTGTTGTACTACCCTCAGTTTAGAAGACTAGGTAATAAATGTTTGGGTAATAAATGTTTTACATCTTGAAATAGCAGCGTTATGAAGTATTTTCCGCAAAATGTTTGAACGTAAGAGTTGAATAACAGATACGTAAAACAGAAGTCTAAATTAAAAATGCTGTGTAATTAATGAGAGTAAAAAGAATAATAAATGTGAGATACGTTGTATATAAATGTAATGACCAAAATGCCATCGCGTATTGAAAGTAGTTATTGTAATGTAAATAACTGTAGTAATACAGGAACAGCAGCATCTCCTTTGGACCATAATCAACTTGGTCACATAATATGAGATCACCTAACATTTGCCTGCTGAGCGTACTGATAAGTGAAATATATATCTAAAAAATGGTAAGTCGTGTACAATATCACATCATCAGTACACATTCACAGTACAGGCTGTAATACCAAGGTAGTAGCTACAATGCAGTATTCAGTTGCGGTGAGTGTACGTAGTGACTTCCCACTGCATATCCGAGTGGAACTCTCAGTGCATTGCAGTATGCAATGCTTCTTTGTTTGCCATACTCACATGATTCCCCTCCCACTAATTATCGCTCCCTCCCTTTATTAATCATTTCTTAGCAAACATATAATAAAATTAAAAAAGTCGTCAATGGCAAAGAGGTTCAGCTTGCAATGAAGAACTTCGCATTACTAACATTTGACTTTTCATTTCTTTTGCTAAGAACGCCAATCGATCGCAAGGCGATTACAGAAGTATGTAGATGTCCAAGAACACTACTTTGACTAATCAAAAATTACTGATTTCATTTGCTTTACTGTTTGAAAATAATATATATCTGTAGGTCATGAAACTATCACAATAATTTATTGCTCCCAGCTACACATCAGACCAACTCAACCGGCCATCGAAGCTTTTTATAGAAGAATTCTTCTATAAAAAATACTTCGTAGTGGTTCTTTTCAGCTAGCCCCATGCAACAATTCTTTAATGGAGACTGAAACATTACGTTTTACTAAGTCCTTCCCCCCCGTTACAATGAAGAAAAAATTCATTTGGTTCTAGACATCGTTGCAATGGCTTTGTACTGCTATTTGCATCATCATCATCATCATTCTAATATTTTTATAAAATTGACTCCAAAACGGCAAAAATAAACCCAAAATATCGCGTGTGACACAGAAGAAAGTAATGATGATGAATTGTATTTTGATTCGTCAGATATGGCGACCGAAGAAAAAGATTACAGATTTAATACTGATCTTCTGACAGTGATATACTTCGGTAAGAAAGAAAGTTAGACAAATGACAGAGATACTGAAAATATGCGCTTAATAAAAAGTTATGCTGCGGTTTAAAAGAATTTACTCAACGGCATGCTGTCTTAATAAAAATCTGATGTATACACCACGTGACTTCCTTGTACGGAATATTAAATTATAAGCATTTTGCATTTCATTTAAACTTATTGGATTTAATTAAAACTACATCGATAGCGCATAAACCACAATAGAATAAATGCACTCTTTAAAATTCACTATGTTTTTTTTACCACAGCGACACTTTGACGCTAGATTCACTTAACAGTATTACATCTCATTCATTCTCTAACTCAGAACGCACAAAAATTATGTATATCATCTGGACAATTACCTAATCGTTGCCACATGTTCTATTCAAATACTATAATAAATCTAAAATAATGTGTAAAAGAAAAAAAAAAGAAAAAGGAACCGTTTTTCAAAGACGATTTAGTATTTTTCATTCAATTAATTCAGTTCTCACTTCGCGACAAGGCAAAAATGCATAAAAACTGAAAACATCTATATTAAAATTTACGAAGTAAATCTTAAAGATTTATTTCCTCGAATAAATTCCAGAATGGATTAAGCATGATTTAATTTGCAATAATAAGAAAAGACGTTATCTTCGTTGTTGCGAAGCTTAGTTTTTCTAGATTGGCAACAAATCCCATATTGTCCTATGTTTCAAATGTAAACAAATATGTCCACTATGAGAAAAATGATTAGGCTTAGTCGCACTTAAACAGCTTTTAAATTGTTGATAATTCTACAAATCTTGCATGCAGATTTAGTAAAGGTATAAAAACCTAAACCGGAAGACAAGAACAACATAATTCAATAATTTTTAAAGCAAAAAATGCACAATTTATTAACGTATAAGAATAAAAAAAACTGAGCTCACTGAGCCGAGTAACACAGTGGATATATACTTAAATTTATATACTTTTAGTGCGGCCATTTGCAACGAAAATAGAAGGTGCACATCTACATATTATAGCAGTCCTATATACAAAATTTTGACGTTCTGAGGCTACACATTTTTCAGTTATGTGAGATACATACATACATACTTACGTACGCACAGATGCCACGAAAAAATCTCTTCAGAATCTATTTTTAATCAGTTTTATAGTTTTTGTGGGGAAAAAGAGTCTTATTCTGTCCTTACGTACAGATGTCACGCAAAAACATCGTTAAATTGCATTCGATAGCTGTCAAAATGGATATTTTCGTTGATATAGGATACCCGAAAATTTTCGCGATTACAATACTTCCTTTTTACTTCGTACAAGTAATAAGTGATGTTATTAAAACTTACATTCACAAACTTACATTCTATGGACTTTGCAAAACCTGTTAGTGGAATGACAATTTGTTAGGCCAATTCTACTAACAGGTTTTGGAAAATCCATAGAATTTCTCAAAATATTTCTCAAAATTATGGAAGAAATGAATAAATACGTTATCTGTCTATATGGTTAGATCTGAACAATTATAATGACGGATTCAAACGGATTTCTTTTTTCCTTTATAAGCACAGTTCTAAATACGGATAGAATGCAGTTTACCAGTTTGAAATAGTTTTGTTCAGGGAGGTCTAATTGTTGAATATCACCTGTGACAAGTGACAGTGATGCTGAAGTTTTTCTCTCCTGACGGAAAAATTTTTGGTTTGGCAAAATAGTATGTTGTTTCAAATCCATGCGACATAAAATCTTTCATTAATTTTCTAAACTGTAATAGTTTATTGTTTATTGTTGTAAACAATTAATAATTTAAAAGCAACATGTGAGTCTGAAAAATATTTTGATGGCAACAATTTTTACCATTAATACAATTAATACAAGAACGTTTCTAAAGCCATATGTAACATAAAAAGGCTACAGAATTTTTTTCTAGGTCGTCTACTTGTATATATCGATGCTATCAATTCAGACTTAACAATAAAGATAGAATTATGCAGTGATTTAATGGATTGAAATCTTTTATGTATTTCTTTCATTATTTTAAGTTTCAATCAAACGTTATCCCTAGATGGCACGACAGTGGTTATTAATATTTAAAAAAATAAGGGAAATAGGTTTATAATTTCATATTGATTTTATCTGAGGAAAGTTGAAGTTGTAGACTCAGAAATGTTAATTTTTGTATTTTTATTCATTTACATTTTTGCATATTGTATGTATGTACCAATAAATGCTTCTAACTGTAAAAAATTAAGTTTGTTATTTTGATGAACTTTCACTTGATAAAATGCATGTAACTAGATACGCAAACAAATGCATAAGTTTTTTAAAAAAATTATATAATTTTACCTTTTCGTTAACACTGTAATTACGTATTAATATTAGAATTTAACAATTAATATCATAATTGTGAAATATTTAAATGATGCTACCTGAAGACTCTTTAGTGCTTCACGAAAGGAAATAATAAGAATTACTCGAGGAAGTTCTATTTTCAAAGAAAGACTGACAATATCGAAGCCCTTGCGATAAAAATTTAATTTGACGCTTTACGGCTGATTTTTTAATGCATTGTTAATTGATTTAAAAAAATTCTTCATTTATTTCTTCGAAACATTAATAATTTTTATAAAAATGTTTTAGTCATTCAAACATACTATAAGCACAGTTATAATCCCTGTTCAGTTTTTCACCCAACTTTACTCTTATTTCGTTGATGAATCGAGTTAGGACGATGGAAAATCCTAAAGCCAACATTCTTTTGGGATCTCCCAAGGCCTACTTGTTTAAAGTTAAACTTAATTAGCTCTCTATTTCAATTTAATTCACTCTTGCTCTAATAAATTTCCGTCTTCACACTAATTAGAAATCTAAATTTCATGAATATCGTCAAAAGTTAACTAAAACGTTTATTAAAATTACACCTTGTAGTGCAATTACAAGCAGTTACGTAGCAGATACTAAACACTTCTACTTGTAAAGTGTCAGGAAGTCAATTATTGAAAGAAATAACCATAAGATGAAACTTTCCTCTATCAATTTGTAAAGTATTTATTTATCTGTCTAGTTACTTTATGCTAAGCAGCTTTACTGTGAGTCCTCTCTTTTCGCTTTTCTGCCAGAATGCTAATTTTAGTTCGTGCCTATTCAAATGAGGTAGAAAGCTATAGTATTAAAACGAAAGTTTTAGATTGCTTACACAGAGCGAGTTTTCCACCTGCTGAAGGGCACGTTATTAGTTGATATTCTTCGTTAGCAATCTGTCTTCAGCGTTGCTTTATTCTTTCCAAAAGTCCTTATCACGCCGGTATAGGTTTTGAGCCAACTTGTGGCACTTATAATTTCTATGTAGCCTTTGACTGTCTTAAGACTTAATTTAATTTGAATTTCCTTACTTTTGAGTTACTCCATAAATGCTGGCTGGTTTTGTAAGCACAAGATGTGTCTTCTCTTCAGTTATTGAGTTATGAATAAAAGGGTCTTTTACACCCTTCCTAACTTTCTGTGTGACTACTTAAATATAGTGATAACTCACATAGGTCTGATCGGAGTCCCGATATACAATTAGCGTATGCTACCCAAAAGAGTGAGCCTCTATAAACTTATGGAAATCGCAATTCTAATCCTCACGTTAAACGGCTAGACTGACTAGTTGTCACAAATTTATCCTAAACTACAAAATTCTTTTTAAACTCAGCTCTATTTGCGTTCTGGGTACAGATGATGGAAGAAATATAAAGCACAGGAAAATATTAACATAAAAATAACGTGTTAGTCAAAACAAACCTTACATACTTTTCTATTTTTTGCAAGAGGAAAGCAAAAGTATTGCCTTTTCCCATAATTTTGGAGATTATCCAAAACCACTAAATATCTAAACACGTCGAAGAGACGTTATTGCTTTCATTTAGCGATGAATAAAAAGTCATAAAAAGTCATACATAGTCATAACTAGTCATAAAAAATAAAAAAAATAATAAAATGCTTAATGATCGAAAGGTGATGCTATTAAAGATATCAAGTAAAAACAAAAACATTGTTGCCACTTACTTTATCTTCGATATTATAAAAGTGCCTTACATATTAGCGTAGTACATCATTTAAAAAACATTTTATCTGAATATCATTAAGAAAAGTTTGCAACACGTGTCATTTTACTATTATGTGGGTAGTGTGTAACACCTGTAATAGATAGAATAGAATATTTCTAGTTTTACTTCTTGTATATACTATCAGCTGCATAAAAAAATAAAATCGAAAAGTGAGTAATCTAAAAATTGCAACCCTTTAATGCAGAGACAGTGATTCCTTTTTTTAATTTTATTCAAATCATAATGAACGTTTTATTTATTTATTTTATTTTTTGCATTTTTATCTTCATACATTTCACCTACAAAGCAGAACTGAGGGAAAAAATATCAGAGATTTTAAAGATAAAATTCTTTTTGAACAGAATTTTAATTTTATTCACCACTAAAGAGCAAGCTTTTATAAACTGGCAACAGCAGATGTTCCTTTCATCTATAAAGAAAAAGAAAATTAAAAAGAGATTTTAAAAGAAAGAAAAAATTTCATTCTTTTAATTCTTTAGTCTTTTGTTTTAATAAAAAAATAATAGCATATTTGTTAAAATATTAGAGCGAGAAATGTGACTTGGACGTTATGAAAACACATATGGAGAATGCGATAACTCCTTACATTCTTTTCACCTAAAGGGCAACTAATACGTGTGGTAACGAATTATCGTCTCCTGCATTTTAGTTCCGACAGCACTGTAGATAAAATTAGACTATTCGGAGCAAGAAAGTGAAAAATCAGTATGCCCTTGTCAGGATTCGAAAAGGATCACCCAGTTGCTAGCTGGAAGTGCTAATTACTTACACCGTGAGAACGTACATGGAAAAATACGATAGTTCCTTTTTGCATGGAGAACTAACTGCAATAGTTTCCGTTTGCATGGAGAAGTACGATAGCGCCTTATATTTTCCTTCATATAAACAGCAACTAGGAAGAATTGCGAGACATATGCGGCCAAATTCAAGTGGTTGATGAACTATTATCTTCTACATTTTAATTCGAGTGTAATTATAAAGACCATTTAGATTTTTTGAAGCCAAGGAAATGATAAATTAAAGTGTGCCTTCTCTGGAGCTCAAACCATAGATCTTTCAAATGCTAGTTGGATGTCTTAACTACTTATACTATGACAAAACGCATGAGAAAATGTATTAATTCCTTACATACCTTTCTTTGTGGGTTTAAACTTCATATGAAATCTTCAGCCAATAAGATTTTTTACAATCTTTTAATGGATGCTAATAAAAAAGGGGGGAATATTGGCTAATTCTGCTACTGTATAGAACTAATCCTATTGAATGTAAACCAATCCTTTAAAATGTGTATTTAATTCTAATTCAGCACTTCGTTTATTTGCATAGTGGAGTGAAATTCTTCAAAATAAAAGAATTCTTCAGTGGATACAAGGGCTTTCTCACTGAAGCAGTAGTACTACAGCCTGATAACTTAGAATAGGTCCTTCAAGGCCATTACCTTATACAGTTTATCCAAATTTTTTAACACTTATCTTTAGTTTAAGATACTTTCCTGTCCCTCCTAATTTCAACTTACAATTGCCTACCAGAACGTGTTTAGAATCGCGTTTAATGCAAATGAGTAAGAGTACTATTTAAGTCAAAAGTTCCACTGACTTCGGCAGAAAGCCTCAGAGTTTCTGACTAGCGCGCGTTTGACTTTTGGCTACGACTCCCTAAGCCAGGGATGGGCAAACTACGGCCCGCGGGCCAAATCCGGCCCCTTGGAAGACTGTATCCGGCCCGCGGATAGAATCTTAATTTGCCGGTCCGAAGCAAATTAAAAGAAATATGTATTTAAATATTATATCTCCATCTCCTTTTCTACTTTGTTTAAATATTACTTTTTTTCTTCCTTTTGTTCAAATTATTGATGATCTTTTTACTGTCTCTATTTTTGTTTTACAAAACATAAATCGATGGAAATAGCAAGCACAAACACCTTTCAATCGGTAAAGTGTTAAACGCGGAAGTACTTTGGTAGTTATGCTGTAGATTGGCTTAAGAATCGTTATCTGTTTTTCGGGGAGAAGTATGCGAATCCAATATAAGTGAATCAGACCTCACATTTGGCAGACTGCGCATTTTAAGCTCCAGCCAGCGGTCTTTTCTTTTGTCGCGTATTCTAGTATTATTGATTGCGTATGGAAAGATTGCGGACATATAGCATCATTGTGAATAGTGGTTTTGAAATTGTTAAAAGTATAGCGTAGCTAGTGCTTGTTTGGGTTATTCGTAAAATATTTCAACCCCAAAATGTCTACTAAAAAACGTAAAGTTGATTCAGAATGCCATGCTTTTAATGATGAATGGACCTAGAAATATTTTTTACAGTTGTAAAAGATAAACCAGTGTGTCTCATCTGCAATGAAGCTGTAGCAGTCTTCAAAGAATATAACATCATTATCGAAAGTGAGTTTCCCGAATTTAATATCTCACGCCCAGAAAATCAGTGCTATGTTTGCTTCATCTTATATATGTGAACAAGTGTTTTCAACAATGAACCTTAGAAAGAATTATTTAAGAAGTAGAGTAACAGATGAGCAGTTAGCCTCGTTCCTTAGAATCAGTACATCTCACTTCGAACCTCAATATAAGAAACTTTTAAAAATGAAAGCGCAGTTTCATTCTTCTCATTAACATATTTAAATTGTAATACTTGTATATGTTTTTAAAATTTTAGAAAAATTTACCTTGGCCCGCTGAACATTTTTTTTTCGATTTTTGGCCCGCGAACGAAAACGTTTGCCCATCCCTGCCCTAAGCTGTTACTACGCTCGGCCGTATTACAGGCCCTTGATAGCTTCGCTAGCTTATTCGATATTTAGGGGTCAATTATTTGGAATTTTGATAGCTTCGGCTATATCTCTTTAGTTAAGCATTAAGTCTTATTGTTTTGAGTTCAAACCCAAGTGGAGACTTTGCTGTACACCCTGAGAAAGATGCCATCTGTCAATTCTTATTTTGAGCAATAAAGGGTAGTTAACCCTTCTTGAGTTTACGTTTTTGTTCCTGAACTAAATCGATTATTGGCTTAGCTGTTCAACACACTTCCTACACACTTAGCTCTTAGACAAAAGGGTGGAAGCCCAGAACCCCTAATGCCTAATCATTATTTATAACGATCCAAAAACTGCTGTGGAGCAGAGATCGCATCCTCTAATTTGCTACAACTATCTGATTTACTCTGTGCGGTGATGGCAACATACGTCTCAATCGTAAATAAGAGAAGGGTCGCTACGACCTCGAAGTGTCTGCTTTCAGAAGAGATTATATAGTTAGGCTACTACTTTTATAAAACAAGTGTCTACAATGGCGTTAAGAATCATTAAGCTCGTAATAGTCATAAACTGGACCAAATATGCACTAAGTTAGAGAGCTATTCATCTAGATTATTGGGCTTTAACCTTTGTTGATTTGGAGAACCCATAAAATTATTTTGTCGATTCAAAGAACTCTTAATACTGTACTGATTTTAAAAGAAATTTTGCTATCCTTGGTAAAGTAAATTTTTAAAAGGAATTGAAAACATAATAATATATTCTGCACTTCATTTTGAAGATAAAAAATCATTGTTTCATTACAATTTTACTCATGAAAACTAACTTTTTTTTTATCGCATAACTATGAAACTCGTGAAATTTTATTCTTTATCATGAATACTAATTTACTTCGAACTATTTTAGGTAAAAATAATATAAGAAATAAAAACAGTTATTTAATTTTGACGTGTACATGATATTCAAAACATCTTTCGAGTTCTGCGGAAAGGCAGGTGTTGCAGGGAATCCCAAGTGCTCCGCGAAACAGAGTTTGAAGACTATTTTTTCATATGAATGTCTACTACCTAAAGACTGCAGTCTCGATTTAAAAACTAAAGCTGAAAAAATGAAAACATCTTTTTCCATGTGCACAGCATGTTATAAAGTACCGGATGATTACCTCTCGTTTCTAGACGAAACAAAGAAGCAAAAGGAAGACAAAACTTCTGTCAACCAAATATCCGGCAGCAGAAGCAAAGTCTATAAATAGCAGACCTCGCCAAGAAAAGTTTCGAATCCCATAATTCGCTACTCCTTTACGATAACCTCTCCGGCAGCAATCGGAAAGTGATCGTAAAAGGAAATCAAACTTCGGCTCGAGTTCGGAAATTTCGCAGCGTAAATCAAACAGCCTCTGGAATTTCGGTACAAAAATCCTAACTCTCAAATCTCTTTGGTTATATAGGATTATTGTAATGGTTAACTATCCAAGAATGATATGATTTAATCTCCTTAAACAAATTTTATTTACTTATGACTATTAATTCTTACATACTATATTTTCCGGCATATAAGACGACGCAATTTATTAAATCGAATTGCATATTTTATTCATAATCATTAAATTAATCATAATAGTTCACGAATAATTATTGAATTTAGATATGAATGGTGCATAATGAAAGATGGTTTGTATACGAAGTTTATAAATTTTCGTGTAATAGAAAAACTGATCGATGAACAAATTAAAACAAACAGGCTTTGTTAGAAAATCTGTCAAAATTAAAACAAACTTTAAAGATAGGTAAATGTCAGAATGTGAAGATGGAAAGGAAACTTATCAAAAAGCTGGGTCACCAAATAAAAATGAAATAAATGACATTTTAATTTTAGATTATGACGATCGACTTTAAATAACGATTGAGTCTATAATTTAAAGCTAATTGAAAAAACAATTAAGGCTTTGCCTGTATAAATTTATTTTCGACAACACAAATGGCCGCCATTATGTTTTGTTCCGTTTTAAAATTTTTCTAAAATAATAATTTTTTTTCACTTTTATGCCTTAATTTTTATTTAATATAATCATTAGCTTGGTTAATTAGTGTATATAATACTCATTACGATATATTACACTCGGCACTTAAGTCCATTAAACGCTTTAGAGCCTTGATTCTCAACGTTTCTCTTGTATTGATCCCTTTTAAAGGAATAGGTTTCGTCATCGCCCACCCTTACATTTTTCTCTATAAATCGCAGTATGCAAAAAAATCGTAATATAAATTATTGCACATAAACAGCTTAAAGATACTAATTACATTAAGAGTATAAAGAAAAATTTTAAAAAACGTTTTATGTTTAGCTATGTTAGAAAAAGATTTATGCTTAGTTATTTTTTGTATTACTATTATCTTTAATTTTACAAATATAAACTAAATTTTAGAGAAAAATAACGGATTATAAATGCACAAATGTTCGATTTCAATGAATGTGACGGCTACTGATGCGTTTTTTAAAAAATATTTGGCATAGAATTGAGTAATAGTATATTTTTTTAAATAATCTCGTTCAAAAACATTCAATATGTTTCTTGTTTCCCATTCTAAATTTGCGTTCTTTGTATTTTTTTATTGTGTATTCTTGCGTTACTTTTTTATTTTCCATTTATTGCATAAAATATTCATATATTAAAAAATATCATTGATTTTTAAAATATATTTAACCCTTTCAGTGTTACACATATATTTAGCAATTTTTCCTTATATTTATTTTATATCATTTTTTTTCCTTACTACATGATACAAATTTATATCAGTGAACAATTAATTATCAATTTTATTTATATTTCTTTTTAAAATCAACAAGGGATCTTAATCATGCCGATTAATTGTCCTTACAGATTCAGCTGTCAACCCGCTTAAAATTTCATTGCCTCCTAGGGGGTCATTACCGATCCCATTGGAAACCGCTGCTTTAGAGCATATATTTTTGGCTTAAAGCCTCGACCTATTGATCGAAGAACACAATAATTTTAAACCATTACGTATGCGAAGCTAATTGGTAGAGTTTGGAATTTTCGATGGAAGGAAATTCTTAATCGGTGAACGGAATGGTGACTAAAATGAACAATTTGCAAGAAATCGAGTGAATGCGAAAAATCTGTCTTCATATCTGCAAAAACAAAATCTTTTTATAATAACTTAAAGTGTATTAAAAGCGTTTAAAAATTATGGAATAGCATAATTTCTTGCATCTTCTTATTTGATGATGATGTGAGGTTTATCCTAAGATTATTAACAGCTATTTTAAGTTTTGTATCCTTCCTATCTTATTCTAATTTCAGCTTACAATTTCCTGCCAGAATGTAAATTCAGAAACGCAGTTAATGCAAATGAGAAAGAGAACTATTTAGACTTCGAGAGAGAGAGTCTGATTCCCTGACTAGCGCGCGTTTGCCTTTTGGCTACGTCTCTCTTAGCTATTGCTACGCTCGGCCATACCTTAGGCCCTCGCTTGGCTTTACCGATTTAATTAATACTTAGGGGCCAACTAATTAGATCTCTGATAGCTTCGGCTATACCTTTCAAATAGCTTAGTTAAGATAGTTTAAGTTTAAATTATTATTATTTTAAGTCCGAGTGGTGGCTTTGTGTAAAGTTCCAAGTAGGAACTCATTGTAAATATACGAAAAAATAAAGGGTTGCAAACCCTCTTTAAGTCTTACGTGTTCTGTTCACACACTTAAGCGATTATTCGCTTGTTAGTGTTCGTGGGGTTCTAAGTTAGAACTTTAGAATTAAATAGTAAAACTCCACAATGAAAAAGAAATTAAATAAATTACTTTTTAAGCTCTTCATGTGAGATACTATAACATTTTTGTCTTTTACAGAAGGCTTTTATTATTATTATTATTTTCAATAGGTATGAAAGCCTTTGCAAATTTCTCCTTACGCGACAGAATGGGATAAGATACACATAGAGCAAAGAGGTCACGACAGCCAAAACGAGACAAGTGCATAGGTCCTTCACTTTCAAAAGGTTCTCCAAATGTGCTTATAATACGGTTTGAAATATGTAAAATTCCTTTTGAATTTAAGGTTTTAAAAGTATGAAATAAAAAGCATGAGAAGAAATGATCTCTTTCATTTTTAAATAAAGCTGAAATTTTAATTTTATGTTTTATTCGTGTACTTGATTACTGAATTGGTAAACAATTTAACTACATTAATTTGGTTATACAGTCGAATCCGGTTAATTGAACCACCTGCTTTTTTGGACCGAATCCTAAAGAACCGAAACAAATCCTATGTAGATAAGCCTAATATTATTCGCTTATTTGGACCAAAATTCCGTTTAATCGGATCAAAGGACGTGAGAGCGAATAAGAAACAGAAGATACAAGTCGGCCTCGTACAGCAGATGTACAGGTGGTCCACGACGTATGGGAAGATCTGTAACTGCGCTCCCCAGGAGAATGCTTTATCAAAGGTCAGGAATTCCTTAAAGTGCATGACAAGAGCAAAACCAGTGGGAAGTGAACACGCGCACCGTTTGCTGTCACCTTTAACAGAGCCACCAGTAGCCGCCAGCGAGGTTATTGGTCCCACTGCGTCTCCAATTTTCAAGGAAATGATCATACAGTGTCCGGCTTCACCTGAAAGGAATTATCGCCTGTCAATCATGATTAAAGTTTACACTAGAAAGCTATCATTTCACTACCCTTTTGGGATGATTTTAGTGCCAAAGCTTTAAATTGCGAGCATTTAACTCCCTTTTGACCTCAGCATCTTGACCCCGAAGCACCAAGGTTTCTTCAGACCACTTTAGTCAGTGAATTGTGCGCGTGTATTGTGTCCCTTGACAAAATGCCATGACGGGACTTGACGTTAGCTAAAAAAATTGGTTTCCTGGATAAGATCAAACGACAACCACGAAACACTAGTCAGCGTCGGTTGGTGGAAATTACCAGATTGGCAAAAACTGCAATTTCGCACTTCATAAAACAAGAGAATGAGCTGCGAGAAGAATGGGCACAATGTGAAGGACGAGGAGGAAGTTCCAAAAAACGGAAGCGTGCAGCCAAGAACTCGGACGTTGATGAGGCCCTTAATGAATGGTTTGCCATTATTACTGGACGAGCTGTGCGAGTAAGTGGCCCAGTGTTAAAATGCAAAGCAGAAGAACTCGCTAAAAATTGGGCCACGATGACTACGGACTATTGATTGTCTCGATGGACATGACATAAAATTCAAGAAAGCACATGGCGAGAAAGAAAGTGCTGATAGTGCAGGTGCTGACGAATGGAAATTAATAAAACTACCGGAGCTTCTTGAAAATGTTTCAGCAGATGACACCTACAATGCTGATAAAACTGGACTGTATTATCGTGCTACACTGGATGGCTCGTTAAGTTACAAACATGTTGCACTGGCTGGCTTCAAAAAAGCGATGGATCGCGTAACTGTCTTGTGCTGCTCAAACATGTCAGGAAAGGACAAGAGGAAGCTGTTGGTTATAGGAAAAAGTACTAAGCCTCGTTGCTTTAAAGGACTTAGGATGGACAGTTTACCGGTTGTATATCCTATTCAAAAATGAACGGATCAACTCTGAACTTTTTAAAGAATAGCTGAAGGATTGGAACAGAGAGCTACAATGTCAGTCGAGAAAAATGCTGCTTCTTCTTGACAATTGTGCAGCACATCCCTATTTAGGTTGCTTGAAGAGCATCCAACTGGAATTTCTACCTCTCATGACCACAGCTTTGGTCCAGCCAATGGACATGGGCATCATAAAAAACTTGAAGACCGTTTATCGTGCAAGGTTGGTTAATTACATCCTTGAGGCAATTGAAGAAAGTTTTCTGATCTCATCGTCAAAAGTCAGCGAAGTCAGTGCAAAGGTCAACAGCTTACAAGCAGTTACATTTGTAGCCGACACCTGGCGAAAAGTGAGCAGTGAAACAATTCAGAACTATATTTCTCAATGTGGCTTTAAGCTCTTGGTTTTGGAGGTGGATGTGGACATGCTCATTGAAACTGAAAATAATGACGGACATGTGGAATTTCAACAGGTACAAAATTGCGAAGAATTTTCATCTATCGACAACGAGCTTCAATACTACGATGAAAGTGAAGATTACGACGCTGCAATCGTTGCTCGAGTTGCAGCAAAACACACGACAGCATCAGAAGATCAAGAAAGAGATGATGATGATATCGCTAATAATCCGGTGCAAGTGACAACACAGGATGCGAGGAAATGCATAGAAACTTTGCGTCGGTATTCATGCAGGAGGGAAATGAAAGTAGTGCCATTGCTGCGTTAAATATTTGTGGCGATTTCGTTCACGTACAATCCGTCAAGAGAACGCGTCAGACCACATTCGATGAGTTCTTCAAATGTTGACTAGAACTTAGTAAGAACTTGCTTTTATTGTGCTTCTCATGCTGAGTATCGTAGAGATCGTTTCTTAGAATTTGTTTCTAAATTAATTTTCTCAATGAAAAAAGTTCGACTGTAGTTCTTGTTTGTACATGTACGTTCGCCAGATGTGTGTACCGCACAATAAAGGTCATAATTACATTTTAGTATATGATTTACATGTACATTTACTGTTTGCTACATATAGCACGTCCCATCTTACAACATAGGACATGTTCGTATAATCGGACCAGTTGGTTATTAAAACCAAAACGATCGCTTCCTGATGTAGTGCGATTAACCGGAATCGACTGTGTCTCCAAATATATATATATGATGATTTTGATGAGCATAGAAAGAAGAATTAGCTTTCAGTCGTCGTAGATGAGCGTGAAGGATTAGAGATGAAGATTACAAAACATGGACTTGAAGAATTTCCAGTCTTCATTTTCACACATATGAAACCCTCTCCATAGGTGTTTATCCAATCATAATGAAATCCGATACATTTCTATGATTCAATCATAATGAAAGGTGATAAATTGCTATCGCTTTTCAAGCAGCGTTACGTAAAGTCGAAAGATCTCGAATTCGGGAGAACAGATGAATTAAGGTTGAGACCACTAAATTTAGAATGTTAATTTTAAGATCGTTGATTAGTTTTTAAAGCAGCTACCGTATTTTCTTATGTCTTACATATACATAAAATTTTTAATTTAGACGTTTTTATGTTTAAACTAGTATTTTGAATAAAACATATGAAAATATAAGATTTTTTTACGAAATACTCTCAGGCACAAAAAAGTACTGAATGGAATCTGACGAGATTCATATCACTGGAATTAGTTGCTGTTGCGGCTAATCTAACTTGTCTAGCCTAATCAGAACGAGTCCACGAGTTTTATCGTGGCAATTAGCTCGTATGCTTCGGTGACTTACATGCCTTCAGCACAATCTAGGTGACAGTACGACAGTACACAGTTTCACCTAATTTTAAAAAGAATCGCCAGGAAAGAGATTCGATAAACTCCCACCCCTTTTCCCCTATCACCAAACCACTTAAGAGGATTTTCAGCTCGTCGTGTATTTTGATTGCCTCATGCCGCTGAGACTTCGCTTACAAATAGCCATGCCTTCCTCAGGATTCGAACCCGAATCCAATGATGCAGCAGCTAGGAGACTAACCATTATGCCAATCATGGCGACAGGAGAATTAGTAACAGTAACAACAGGATTTTGTAGCGCTTTGAATGCTGTTAATATATATGCTGCTCGGCTTGTAGGTCCTAGGGCTACTATTTTTTTAGGAACGAGAACCCGGAAACATGAGCATTCGCCAAGTGGAGGCCCATGTTACAGCTAGAATGGTGTAAAAAAATGTGTTCTCATACTAATGCATTTGTATACACATGCTTCTGCATTGAAGCAATATTATATTTTAGAATCTACTTGTAGACTACCTTAAATTTAAAAAAATGACAAACATTTATTAACGTAATTATTTGTCTTCAGTTTCCCCTCTCCCATTGAAAATATTCTGTGAACGTCGATATCCAAGATATTTGATAATAAATTAATTTTAGTAATTAGAAGTTTACAACATGTACCACACTGCAAAAAAAAAGAGGGGGACAGTTCTATATCTCCCGTTCTACTGGGCCGATTGACGAAATTCAAATTGCGTTTTTCATGTCTCGAAAGCACGACTTCGGATATACATTAGATTTATATATAGCATTGTTCTAATATAGATCTTTTTACCCAAAATCGGACTTTTTCTGAAATGACATGGAAATTGTTTTCCATATTTCGATTCTACGATTTAAATTATGCCTAAATATTAAATTTTATAAAATTTCGTGCGAAATTTACGGAGAAATTCAAAATTTATCTTGGCGTATTTTTTCAGTTTGCGCCAAGAACAATTTACTTGGCACTTCTTAAT
>KK121650.1:188743-233614 GCA_000611955.2 Stegodyphus mimosarum | reverse complement strand
TACACCCCTTTTTTTTTCATTTCAAACGAAAGGAAAGAATGTCATCGGTCATACTTTAAAATAATTTTAACAAAGTGCGTAAACCACATTTGACGTTATTATCGCTCAAAAAAAAAAAGATGTCAAATTTCAAAACACATCAATATGTAATTTCTTGTATATCTTAGAAAATTTTGAATAAAAAACTCTAATTTTTTGCATGGGTGCCTAGAAATACATCTACTTTAAGAGGATGTTAAAAATTTTATAGGTTATAATAGAAAAATATTTTCGAAAAATTTACAAAAAATATTTTGAAATACAAATTTAAAAAATAAATCATAAAAAATATGCGAATTATATTTGGATTAAGCCTAAATTTCGAATTCTGTAAGAAGGAATCAAGTACGTTTAAGAAAAAAAGAGATATTGATAAATATGTATCAAATTAAATTAACATTGAGGAGCTTAAGTTTTGAGAGCTAATTTTTTAAAAACTACTCCTACGATTTTTACAAAACTTAATAGTTTGGCATAATATGAGTCGTAGAATCGAAATATGGAAAAAAACTGCCAGGTCATTTCAGAAAAAGTCCGATTTTGTGTCAAAATACCTATGTTAGAATAACGGCTATATATAAATCTAATATATATCCTAAGTCGTGCTTTCGAGGCATGAAAAACGCAAGTTGAATTTCGTCAATCGGCCCAGTAGAACGGAAGATATATAACTACCCTCTTTTTCCCCTCTTTCTTTGGCAGTGTACCTTATATACAAGCCCGTGTGATAGATATACAAGTTGGAATGAA
Organism: Stegodyphus mimosarum; assembly: GCA_000611955.2. NCBI lineage: Eukaryota > Metazoa > Arthropoda > Arachnida > Araneae > Eresidae > Stegodyphus > Stegodyphus mimosarum. The sequence goes on along the minus strand of KK121650.1, from coordinate 232,825 downwards.
TGGGATAAAAGGAAATCATATAACGAAGAGAATAAAATATTCAAGATGTTGCCTTGTGCTGTATGTTTACTGAAAAGATGATATGGATGACTAGGATTCTTGTTCCGTTCTTGCATGTTTTACATTAGATAATATTTTCTTTGACTATTTGCTGGTTTTATGTATTCAAAAAGATCACTATATGAATATCTAGAACTTATGTTCAAATTTATTCTTTCCAGTCGAACTAATGCATTTAGAGGCGAAACTAATTAACTAGACGCACAGGAACTCAAGTTTTAAAAAACTCTGGACATTTTTCAATCCTGGACACAAGCTTGGATGTAATTACAAATCCCAGATGTCTGGTAACACTATGCATATACAATCGTACTAAATGGCACTCGCCCAATAGAGCGTACATGCAGGAGATTGTATACAAACTATATACATTACTTTTAACAAATAAAGTTACATAGAATAATCACACAAAAATTATCTGTTAAATTTTCAATTTCGGTAGCCACAAAATATCGCGTTCTTTTAAGAATAATTTGCTAGCCAATTTGTAAAATTTTATATGAAATTTCAAAAAGGTATTTGATGTTTCAAACACTTGGGGCGAGAGATTGTTTTGGATTATAACTGCTATGTTTTTACTGCTTATAATTGTAAGCAAGCTAAGGAGTTAAAAGTGTAGCTACTTTTCAACGAAGAATGTTAAAAAAAATGTTTTTTCGTTATCGATTGCCCTCTTACCTACTGGTGGTAATAGAAGAAGCCTCTATTACCAGTCTATTCTCTTATCCATCACGACGACCGTCCCGAAAACTGACGGATAATCGAAGTTCCACTTATACTATATGTAATAATAGAATTTATAGTGGTGCTGTAGAAGAAGAAGAAGATGGATGACTGGTTACAAAGAAGATGCAGTCATGTCCGATTGATGCAGTTCTTTATTTATAGCGTAGTATTATCGACGTAAACACATACATCTAAACTGGAACAAGAGGCTCGCCCGGTTTTCCATAATTATAAGCGTACGTTCTCATATTCGTAACATTACAACGGAGAACAAAGGCAAGCCTGAAGCAACGAATATTATGTTATTGGCGTGAGATTAAAAATTAAAATAGCGAAGGTAATGTATTTATCACCCGAGAAAATACTATTAAGAAGTGTGTATTGTTTCCAAATTGTTCATTTAGCTGCACTAATAAGCGATACATTGGTGTAATATGAATTGTAAACGAACAACCTTTCAACCTACTGAATACTGATAATTCGATTCGAGTTCCAATCCTGGTAAACGAGCCGATTACATCGCGCGTTTTTGTTATTCTATTTGTATGGAAAATAAATAGAGGTTAGTTTTCCATAGAAAGTCCTTCACGAATGCCTCCCTCTCCCATTAGATTTTGTATACCACTTGTGCTTTACCATAATTAAATATTCAATACAATGGCAAGATTTCTTCATCCTTGCACCATTTCTCTTATTCTAGTCGGATGCAACATTACTCTCGTTCTGAAAAAAGATTGTTATTTTTAAGCTTTTCTGAATGAACAAATTTTTATTTGTAATGGTATTCACTAGATTTTAGTGTCAATTGCAAAGAAATATTAATGGCAGATAATTTTCTACTGATTCATGTATCAGACAAAACGATATTCATCAAGCATTTTGAATCAAGAATTAAAAACTGAACTTCACGTTTTCTCTTCGCTGATGAAAAAGATTATATGACTTAAAATTTGGACGGGTGCCTAACTTCTCCATTTCTTTAAAACAGGGATTTAAAATTCTGCATTAAAATAAAAATAAAATAATAATAAAAAAAGCAGCTCTGAAATTACACGCACCAATGAAATCTTTTAACTTCCACATATAAATAAAGTATTATATTTATTTTGAAGAATTTTTCGATATGCAGTAATTCTCCATTTGTATTCAACAATTTTTTTTTAGTTGTTAAGTTTTACAAAGTCAACAAATAAGACAAAAATATATTACCTACTCTAACGTTTTACCGTCTTATATGTAAAACGCTACGAATTTCATTATGCTTAACCAAAACAAACTGTTATTTAAAAGTACAACAGAAACAAATGAAATAAAATCAGAACTGTAACATTTTTTTAATATTTGAGAAATTCTTTTTCTTTCTTTCCTTTTATGGTCAATGCAATATATCTTTTCCAAAATAGTTTAAAGTGCTTACTTCGGAAAGGATACGTTTAAAGCTACAACCAATACATTTTTTTGTCAAGCTTAAAATTATTTCAGCTGTAACTTTTAGTAAAATTCAGCCTTTAATTTGCAGTTAATTTAATGTTGGCTATGATGATACGAGGTTTGAAAGCTAAAGAAGCTCTTGAAAGAGCTTTTTTATGAGATCATGCTGTAGAGTGATTAGCTTATTTAGAAGCAGGAGAGATGAAAAATGAGCAACGCCCTTGCCGGGACTAGAACCATGGACCTCTCGAATACGCGCCGAGCGAGCTGACCACTACAGCACGAAGGCGGGAGAAATACCTTATATACTCCTCCTTTTAAAGGGCGACTGGGGATTAGGGGACCCAATCGCCAAATCCTGGTGGTGGAGAATCATCATCCACCACCATTTTAGTTCGGCGCGACTGAAGAAACATTTTAGAATTTTTCGAAACAAAGCAATCGAAGAAATGGGCAATGTCCTCGTCGGGACTTGAACCACGGACCTCTCGAATACGCGCCGAGTGTGCTCACCACTACACCACGAAGGCATGCCAAGATGGCGGGAGAAATACCTCATAATGTTTGAAAGCGCATAAAAAGTTATGAGGTTTTACTTAATCTGGTACTATTAACCCCATCAAACAGGAAGAGTTATCGCAATGTCTGAAGCAACTCCAAGCCGTGAGAAGGTTTTAATAAACGTTTTTTTTTTGTTCATTAAACAGAAATTAGAGCATTAAAGCACTTTTTTGAGCAAACAAAATCAACGACAGCTTGTGATGATGCATATGAACAGAAACAGTCAAATTTAAGTTAGGCATGGAATAGTATAGTTAAAGGTTACACAATATAAATCTTACTCTAAATTGGCTCAACGTACTCTTAAAATTCAAATGCCACCAGATACAACGCAAAGCCGAATAATTACTTTTTATCAGAGCTAGCAGAAACTAAACGTAGCTTTTACGCGCAGGCCAGAAACACGCTTTATTTAAAACTCCCAAACTCTCAGTTTAAATACTAGTTAAATCATTTGCATTTTCGTAAGGAAACAGAAAGTTATAATAAAGACTGAAATTATAAATAACTAGTTAAGTTAAATAATAACCTTATAAGATTCAAAACATTTCGAGAGATAAATTACATATTCTTCTTCTCCTCCGGATAATCTTATCCGGATGTTTTCTAATGATTCAACTAACAGTCCAGTTAGTTGAATCATTAGAAAACATCTACTGTTACGCATCCAGGAAAACTGACGAAATACACATATAAATAGGGTAGACGTCAACGCTGATTGATAACAAAGAATGTAATATAATCATCGATTAAGACTGGATAGGTTTTGTTGAATCATAAAGGATATCACATGCACTTTGTTGAATCATAAAGAGCATCTAATGCACATAATAATAATGATTATACATTTGCCTCCAAATCTCTCACTACAGTCAATCAGTTGAAAAGCTAAAAAGAAATTTAATAAAATCTAATAAAGTGTTATGCAAAATCTCTACCGTCTTCTGTAAACTGGTCTGCGTGTTGTTTTCTAAAAAGTTCAGGTTGAACTTTTGGTTCGATGTGCAGTTTAAATAACTACTCATGCTATTTAAAATCTGAGCGAAAATTAATTATTATTAAGTTATTTCTGCAAAGCATCAAGCAGTCGACATATTAACAAACACACGCACATATAAAAATATAAGTTTTGTTTAATATAATATTGGTTTTGTTATTATGTAAACATTTAAATATTTAAGCAATTAACATGGCTTTAAATTAGCATAAATTAATTGAGTTACAAAAACTATAAAAATTCTTCAGTAAGACAGAAGCAATTTTTAAAGGAAAAATAATTAGCAGCATTTTTTTTCAACTTTCAATATTTAATATACATATAATAAATATTACATGAAGTTATGTAAAAAAAAATAATTCTAATTCCCTTGCAAATGTATCTAAAGGTATAATTAGTATAATCATCAAGAAATTATAACTGCAATTTAAACTTTTATCAAAATGGCAATACAATAAACATTATTATATAAGTTAAAAAAATTTGTAATATACATCACAATTAATGAGGAAGGAAAATGATAAAATCGTTCCTTCTGTGTAACAGTTCGTTGCCATTCATCATGTTTCTTTACATCATACGATATTTCTGGGCACTATGTCTTCTTTCTCGAAATTTCTTGAAAGATCTGCCATCATTTCTTTAAATAAAATAGAATCTAAATTTTTACCCAGCATGTATAAGAAAAACCAATCACCAACATCTGTTTGAGAGACAACTTTTGCAATGTGTTCTCGAAATGCGAGGCGGCACCTTGCATGCAACATCCTGGGTCTCACACTTGGCATAAGGATAACAACTCCGCGAGAGATCAAAACCAGAAATGTTAACGTTGAAAGAGTCATAAACCAGAACCACAAAAAGACGTAAATTTTTTCATTGAGAATATTTAGAGGCAGAAGGCACAAGATGTCGTGCTTTTGGATACTTCCAGAGTACCCGAATGTATAAAAGATGCATTTTGTCATCCGTGGAAAAATTCGTATCATGGGATCAGATCGTTCCTCCTGGTCCATACTGAGAAACTTCACTACTTCAGGGCCATAAGACCAGAATTCGCCATCGAACAAAGCGTCCATCAAGCTCATTTGCCCTAGGATGTTGATGAGAGCTAAAAATTCACAGAAAATATATTTCATTGCGTATGCACGATGTTGTCCAAGATTTCTTAGAACAAATTCCGAGATTATTTTCCTTTTCAATCTCCTTTCCTCTTCAGAAACGACCGCAAAGTGCATGTTCATTGTCACAGCTCTCAGAAGACCTCCTTCCCATACACTCCAGAGGTAGAAAGGTAAATAAAAAAAGATGGCTTGTAAGAAAAGAATGAAGCAGATCCACTGGTAATAGGCATAATATTTATGCTCTGTATCCACCGAGTTGTCAATGCCCGGGTATGGAACTTCTACTCCAACTTCCTTTCTAAACGCCTTTGGTATGGTGAATGTTGGATGTATCCAGCAATACGTCTCCACTATTCTGCTGGAAGGTGAATCGCCGGAACGTATGCAAGCGATGGGGTCACCAAGATATTGTCGAGAAGTCACAGCCAGACTGGCCGCTACGAGTACTGAAGAAGTCAGCATCCAGTGTAAGCGGAAGACTACATTGTCTATGCAAACAGTTCGACGGCGAAACAGCCTCCGCAGACCGCCGAAAATATCTAGCATTCTGATCAAGAGTTTTAGTTATTAATTGAAAACAACGTTTAGAATTTTTTGATTCAATAAAACTGTAAGTTCAGTTGCGCTGTAAAAGCAATAAATTAAGATCTAACAATACGACGCACAGGCCATCCTTCTGATGCTATTTCTAAAAATCAAATTCTTTAATAAAGTGATTCTTGTAAAAGGTTTCTTCTCCGGTTAACAAAAATCGAAGCAATACCATTTTTGATATTGAGAACTAGTTACATTCTCGTTGAAAAGAATGATATCTATAAAAATGAAATAATAAACAGTAATTAGAGTAATTCTAAATGCCATTTTTGGTGTAAGTAAGAAATATTTAAATATCGAGAAATACGAGGAAAGAGATCGGAGTAAGGAAAATAAATAACATTGGCTTCATTTAGTTCTTAAATAAAGAAAATAAATAACACTGTTTCATTTGGTTCTCAAATATGGGTATGGAAAACCATTCTATAAACAAATGTTTATAAGCGCAAATAATAAAAAATATTCAAGCAATATGTTAAGAAATTCGTCAGATGATTAAAATGCACTCTATTGCAAAATAATTAAATTATAATTATTCAATTTACATTTTACAAAGGTTATATATGAGATGATATTGCAATAAGATATATGCTGATGGATGAGATATATGCTGATGGATGATAGGAGCGGATTTCTATACGTAAATTCTAGATCATATTTTATTCGACTGAATATCAGAGGAGTAAATCTGGATCTCTTTAGTGCATTGTAAAAGTGTATAACTTAATACTGCTCTAAGCTTCACATTTAATTTCACTAATTCAAATGAACTATAAATGCAAATTAGAGTAAATAAGTTTGCAAATTAGCATTTTAAGCAGTCAAGATTAGTTTAATAAAATTAAATTTCGTTGCCCTGTTCTTCAAGTTTCTTTTGCAATCAAAAATAGACTAGTCTTAAAACTGCAATGACTATTCTTGTTTTACGCCAAGAATTGATATTCCAAATATTTTAGTATTAAGTTGTCAAAAACAGATAAAACAGGTCATATGTAAGTTTGAGGTTTTAAAGCAGACATTAATAATTTTAAATCATATATAGGTATATTTCTAATGACTGCTATTTTGCTTTCAGTTCACCGTGGTAAAATTGATAAAAAAATGCAAATCACTTAAATTTCTTGATTTCCCAGAGTATATAAATTATCCCTACATTATATAAGGTGCTTTCAAATTATAAGATGTTTTTTTTTCTTTTTCAGAGTACAGAAATAAGATAATTATTTTAAAAAATGGAGCCCTTAATTAAAGTTGAAGGATGGTAGAATTTTTGAGCTCCCAGAAATCTCGTGATCTCGTTTCTTAGAGAAAGTATTTAAGATGCATATGTTTTTAAAACTTCCGATGGAAAACAAATTACAAAATTAGAAATACCAATGACAACTTAGTAGAACACAGTTAATAACTGATCGAGGTTATTATCTCAAATGTTCTCTAGTTCGCCACCACAAACCTGCCTCATTGTCACCACGAAAATGCCCTCCACTGATGCAGGTGGGCACTGTCTATGTATTCCATTACACCACAAAAAGAATAATATGGATAATTATGAATACCAATAAGATTCAGGTTTGATCTTCTCATTAAAAATGCGGGAAGCTTGTAAATAAAAGTAACTTTCCTTAAATTTCTTAAATTAATTAAATTCCTTAAATTTCGCGGAAAAGTGCCTTAGAGTAATTAAAGTCTTAGTCTTCCTACATAAAAATTATTAAAGCAATATTTCAGAACACTTTTACTTAATAAATTAAATATTAAATCTAAAAACCCCCCAAAAATAATTGCCAACACTTTTTTGAGAACGAAATAGTTTGGAAAGATTTGGTTAGTTTTTATCAAATTAAATGCCTATTTTTAATGTCATTTTCTCACTTCGCAGGCATCCATGTATAAACAGAATAAACATCTCTTATTGCTTCTAATTTCTCCGTTCCATTTTCAGTTTTATACTAAAAGGGGTTTAAAAATTTTAATCATAAGTTGTACTGCATAGAACATGTAAGAAATGTTTTAAATTTTCCGTTTAAAACTAGCACTGAAAATTCCGTTAAATTAGCATTGAAATTTCCGTTTAAAACTAGCACCGTCTTTAAGAATGAAACTTATATTTGAAATAAATTTTTATTTAAATAATCTTTTTCTTTATTTTCATTAATTTTTTAAAATTTACGTAAGATAAAATCTATTAAGTTTCAAAAAACTTGAATTAAGCTGAAATAACGATTCTTTGCTAAAAATAGCCTCAGTGGAATTAATCGTTTTAAAAATACGTTATAATTATGCGAAATGTTTAAAGCAAGGAGATTATTTGTTAATATCCTAATACTATAAAGTGTGGCAATATTATAGGAAATTTTCATTGAGATGAGTGTGATTGCAGTTATAAATTCCCTACTTAATTGTTAAACTAAAGTTTTGGGAGTTATTTGCTATTAATTAAATCTGAAAATGTTTGCTTTGAATAAAATCTTTTAAAAAATATCTTGAGCGATAATAACAACGAAATTCTTTATCAAATATTACTTACGAATCTCGAAAGATTTCATCTAGTTCCCTTTCCAGTTCAAATAATGAATTAGATCTATAAGCTGAAGATGTTATATTTTGTTTAAGCTATACATGTTTTCAAAAAAAGATGATAAAAATAGCAGATATAAAATAATGATGCTATGAGTAATTTAAATGTGTATTTCAAGTCTATTGTAAAAGGCGAAATGGAGAAAATTAGAAAAGAAATAAGACAAGACGAATGAAATGAGCTTTCTAAAGCAACGTTTATGAAAGAACCATTTTTCTCATTTATTACGGGAAGAATAGAATTGTATCAATTAATACAAGAACATGCTGAAAAGAAATGTAGGAGTTTTCTAAACCTAAATTTTTTACGGAAAGGGCAAATAGGGAATTAAGTAAAAGTTTGAGGAAATATTTAATAATTTTTTTCGGAGATAAAAACTGCATTTAATGGTAAGAATTCCTTTAACTAAATTCGCTTTCCCATTTAGTTTACGCTAAGACATAAAATAAAGCCAACTAGCATAAAATTTAGTTTCGTAATTTCAGAATCTCTCTTTATGGATGTTTTCTCTATTCTTTTTTCTATTGTTTTTTTTGGTTTTTGGATATTATACGTTAGAAGCTAAAAATATTTAATTATTTTTTGAAAGCATATAAATGGCGAAATAAAAGCAATAATTTAAAATCCAAGTGACTAAAAATTGTCAAACAAAAGTTAAAAAACTTAATTTTCATTTTGTAAAGCTCAGATTGTACTTTAACTCGTCGGAGATAGTTTAACAATAAAAATTTTAAAAAAGTTAAAAATACCCAAAAATTTCAAAACATGAAATGTTACGCAAATACTTCTTTCTCCTTCTTTTATAAAAAATATCTGCTGTTGTCAAGCCATAAAGATAAATGTTTATTTCTGAGTAAACTATTTTCAAAAAGAATTTTAATTTTAAAAGATCTTGCGTACATTTCTGTACTTCATTTTTAATGTAAAATGACATAAAAACTATCGAAATATTAAAAAAGCACAATTCCATTACCATAAAATTAAAAAAGAAGTATTTATAAAAGACTAAAATTTATATGTTGTGCAAAAAATTTCATTATTATTCGCTTTTTTTTGGGGGGGAAGGGAGAATTTGATATGACCAAAGACGTAGATTTCGAAATTTCGTAATTGATATATTATAGGGCATTAGAAACATACGTTATTATCCCAGTTATTCTATGATATATCATGAAATTACAACTGTTTCAAAATGTATAACAATAACATATAAAATAGCTTATTAAATTATGCCTTTTTTATCTAATAAGAAACGTGTTTTTACGATATCTGAGGAAATGAAAGATTTTTTGAATTATCAATTCATAAGAATGTGGTTTGGTGTTTTTTATCTTTATTTCAACGAACAGTATTTAATGCTTACTGAAAATAACAGCCTTTCTTAAGGGTGTTAATGAAAATTTATTTCTATAATCTAAAGCAGCTATTTTCAAACGAGGTCCCTCAAAATAGTGTAATATAATAAATAAATAATAAATAAATAGACCTCTTTCGAGCACATCTATCGGAAAATGCTCGGCTTATTCAAGGGAAATGAATTAGATTTGCCTTAAATTTAATAAAAATTTTGAAAATCAGGGGGAGAGAACGATTGCAAGAAATATAAACTGAGATGTGTTATATTCTTCTAAATAAAAATAGTTACCTAAACAAGGATTTTCAATTTTTGGATGACAGAGAAAAAAAATCTAACTGCTCAATTAATGCGATTGTTCATTCGAGTTTAGTTTCACTTACCATTGTACGAATAAATTCTTTTTATGTCTGTGGCATTGTACACACCCAATGTTTTGTCACATACGCTTATAGGCAGGCCTATTTACAAAGACAAAAATTCGCAGGCACGAAATTTGAGAACTGAACATTTCTTTAGCTGCGAATTGCACAGGAATTAATAATAGCATCTTTTACTAAAAGATCGAACGCTAAAAAAGTAGGGTCTGAGTTTAGGCGAATAAATTGCTACAGAAAAGTATTTTCTACTCAAATTATCATGGACCGCTACTTATTTTTTTTTTGGGAGGGGGAAGAAGTTTACTTAGTTTACAATTCCATTAACGAGCCAAAATCTTATGAATGAAGCTGTAATAAATTAACAGAATATCTTGAGAGTTTTAAATTATTTACAAGTTCTCTGATATTAAAATACCAAAAAAGAATGTTTTCAAATAGCTAAAAGCGGTTATTATACCAATAAAAGCAAAGGATATCATTCAGGAACAGTAAATCCTCGTGTTTACCTGAGTGTTTTCAATAAGAAATGTTCTCTAGTGGCAGTAGGAAATTTTTCGCGTTGAGTGTAAACGTAAACGCATTAACACCTGTGAGAGTACTAACCATATGCGGGCTGTGCGGAAGTCAGTTAATATTTCAATGAAAAGGTTAATCTCCGATCAGGATCGTATGGAAAACTGTTATCGCAAATAGTAAATGCATAATTTGCACAAGGTTATTTTGAAATTATAAGAAGTCATTCTTTTTATTCATTTAACTGATTGTTAGTACAAGGGGGCTTTGTCCCTGAAGGACTATTGTGTTCGGTTTGCGCTTTTGCGTCGGAAATTAAATGTCGGTTCACTTTCTAAACTGTTACCACCAAATATTGCAGCCCTGTGTTATATTTAAAGAAATTAAATAATGAAGAATGTGCATAAATATATGTATGTTTCTCGCATTGTGATAAAACGACGGTACCTAGAGCCATCGAATTTTGAATGACGTAATCCTGCTGCGAATATGGGCCTCTGGAAGCCCAAATTTGAAATTTGGAATTTGTTTTATTATCGATTTCATATTTTGTAAAACTTTAACGAATTTTTGATTTGCAAACTCAAGAATTTCAAAGGGAGCAATGGCAACGTTGTACAGAAAAAACATTTTTATCTCCAGCGCGTGAGACTGTGTATAGGAAATTCTAAAGATATGCTCAATTTAAAACTATTTTGCGATATTGTTCTTTAACTGAATTTTATGGTTAAAGTGCGAAAAACGTGATATTTAATAAATAAAGGTAACACACAAAATGTTAAAAAAACGCCCCTTTGAACGTAATTTTTAAAATCTGAAACCTTTCAGATTTTCCTTTTTTTTTATTTTTAAATTTGATTTATTATTTGATCTAATTAAATGGCACTCCACGCTTTGAAAACAAGGTCGCATACAAAAAATTTACCACTCATGCACATTAATGCTAGGAATCTTAAAAATTTTACATCTTGAGAAATTAAACGAGAGAAAGCAATAACAAGTAAAAAAAAATCTTATATGTACCCCACATAACTTCCTTGTACGGAATATTAAATTATATGCATTTTTTCCTGCATTTTATTTAAGCTTATTGGATTGAATTAAATTTACTTCGTCTATAGCGTATAAACCAGAGTAGAATAAACTCACTCTAAAATTTATTATATTTATGTACCCTAACGAAACTGTGGCGCTAGGATCACTTGACAGCATAACAAATCTAAAACGAAAAGAATAATAAAAGAAATTAAGCAAATAAAAAAGAAACAGTTTTTCACAGACGAGTCAGCGCCGCTTACCTAATGCGCATGCGCTACTCATAAACATTTTCCTCTGTCCGAGACAGACTGGCAACAACGTTCGCTGCTAATACGAAACACTTACTTCCTCGAATTTCATTAGAGATATATTTCTCATTCAATTAATTCAGTTATCACCTCGTGGCAAGGCAAAAATAGATAAAAACTCAAAATATCTTCATTAAAAATTGAAAGATATAGAAAAACATAAAATACAGTTAAAACAATTAAAAAAATTGTACAATTAAAATTAGAGTTCCTGTGCAAAAACAAGCAACTCGGCCAGCAGGCAAGAGGACAGATTTTTCGGTGCACAAAATTAACAGTTTCCTTTTGGTCCCACTCAGCAAAAAGACACTGAAGGTGCAGAAAGACTATTCTGCTGTTTCAAATGTAAACAAATATGGCTGCTATGGTAAAAAAAATTAGGCTTAGCCGCACGTAAATAACTTTTAAATTGTTTATAATCTTACAACTATTGGACGCAGATTAAGTAAAGACATAAAAACCTTAACCGGAAGATAAGAACAACATAATTCACCCATTTTTAAAGCAAAAAATGCGCAGTTTACCAAAATATAAGAATAAAAAGCTGAGCTCACGGAACCGAGTAGCAGAGCGGGTATATATATACATACTTTTGATGCGGCGGATTGCAATCAAAAAGAGAGGTGCACAACTAAATGTTATAGCAATCCTATACAAAAAACTTCAACATTCTGAGGCTACTCGTTTTTGAGTTAGGCGAGATAAATACATACATATATACACACGCCACGAAAGTACAGAAGCCACGAAAAAAATCTCTTCTGAATGCATTTTAAATCAGGTTTCTAATTCGTTTGGGCAAAAAGAGTCCTTTACTCCGTCCTTACGTACAGATGTCACGCAAAAACATCGTTAAATTGCATTCGATAGAGGTCAAAATGAATATTTTCTTTGAAATATGATAACCGGAATTTTTCGTGATTACAATACTTCCTTTACTTCATACAAGGCTGTAAAAATTAATTAAAAAAAAATCTAATGGCAGAACTGGTCGGGGTATCAGAATTTCACCATTGGCCGTACAGGTATATTCTAACCGTACTAGCTGAAAAGCTGCGCCCCATATCTGTTGAAGAACACCCGGGAGACGCTTCCAATCTCTTTCAAAAAGCTCTTGAGTCCTCTAAAGATACCTCCGGGTGGGCAGCGCGGCGGATGGCCAAAATTCGACCATTTTCTCCTCTATAAGCATTTGGCTGGCAAGAGCTCGGCCAGAGATTAAGACCATCTAAGCTGGGACTTGATTTTTTTTTTTTTCTGGGGGAGGGGGAAAGATCATATGAGCTCCTTTTGCGTAGTAATGCAAAATAAGTGCAAAGGGTACGACAACGCACTAGCTTTCATTAATAAGAGTGTATAGAAAATTTATTATTATTATTATTATTATTATTAAAGAATATGAAAACATAATAATATGGGGGAGATATCTGTGATGTGAAAGGAATAACAAATTCCTGAAGTTTAAAGATCACTTAGCTCCTTTCTAACACAAAATTTTAAGCCTCGCCTAGTTTAGTTTAAAAGGTTCAGTACTGGCTTTACTATGAAGTGAAACCTAGGTGCCAATATACAAGGACTAATAAAATTTTGCTTAATTAATTATGAAACAGATATTGTACGAATACTGTAAATAAGTATACAGTGAGAAGAACATGTAAAAAGGTAATCTCTGATAAAGAATAATCTCTCTGAAAATAAATTAAATTACGGTACTGAACGTCAGACATAATCAGATTAATCAAATGAAATTCAAAATAAAAAATATAATACTATTTCTAAAGTAATTTACCAATGTGTAAAAAAACTAATCGTGATTAAAAAAATTCCCCCCCCCCGAAAAAAAAGACATCCTGAGTCTTCTCAGGTCTTCACTCCCCACTTAATTCAGCCAGCCACAGTTTGAAAATAAATGATGAATCAAAGTATAAATAATAATCCCTCAAACGACGAGTGCATAAAACAATTGAATACAGCTGGTTGAACTCAAATGGATTGACTGCGTGTTTTAAGATGTCCATGTATGATATTCTCCGATGCATAACGTAAACATCTTTTCCTTAGCCATCTAGGAAATCCTACCCCTTAAGCTATCCAAACAGCCCTTTGAGTGCTTTATCGCAAACAAATGTCAAAATTATACGTCGATCTCAAATCTTCAAATTGCATGCTAACACCTCGAAAAAGAGTTTAGCATTAAAAATTTTCCATAAATATAAGAAAGATAAAAAGAATGAAAAACACTTCAAACACTTCCCATCGCAGAGGAAATTAAATTTTCAAAAGCCGGGAAGCATAAAATACAGCTATGCATTCTTCGCGATTCGAACCCTAGAATTTCGGCTTACCAACTAACTGTAGTTCCTATTTACACCACCAAAACATACATGCCACAGCGAGATAATTCCTAACAACTTTTCAACAATAACTGTGTTGCCAACTCCTGAAATTAAATTTTACTGCTTAATAAAATGAAATTTTAGTTTAAAAAGAATTTCATTTTTATCAGCTCCGTTTGTTTCTGGTATTCTTTTTTGAATGTAAATAGTATTAAGAGAAAAATGTATATAACTTTCATAAATAGAAATGTGTTCATCGATATGTACACTTCAAACTATACATTCTACAAAATTTCATCACAATCATAGCTTTTGTTCCAAATGCAGACAAAAGCATGCAACAGAAATAGGTCCAAAACGTTTACTATCGGACCAGTTAAACAGAGCAACAGAAACCTGTTTTATTAAATACACTTCTGGTATAAAATAAAACAATTGTTACATAATTTAATTAAACATTCCGGATAAAATTCTTGTGCAACTTGCACTTTTTTTAACAATCCAGATAACTAGCAGGGCGGTTACATTTTTTTAACAGTTTTGTAATATCGATGATAAATGAAAGATCTCATTTATCCCCAGCTGGCAACAGCATCTATTCATTTCAGACAAAATTTTACAGTAAAGTTTAAGTAATACACACTTCGAAGGAGATTTTACTTCGAGGTGTTTAAAAATACTAAAGCGCGAGGAAACATCATTGTAAAACAGATAAAGAAGTTAAATACAAAGAGAAATTTCCAATTAAATTTTTGCAGCTGTATATTGTGAATGGATGTTATTCCAATAGGAATAAAGTAGAATTTAGCTCAGCGAACATTTATCCAAGTTTCCGATTCTTAGGAAAATTTCTCGGACTATATTAAGGTAAAGAGAACGAATTAAATGTTCTAATTTAGGTCAAATGGATGATGGAAATGGCACAGATGTTTCCGAAAATGCTACTCAAAACTTGACATTTATGGAAGCTCTGCATTAGTGAAATATTAGTGCTTATAAAATTTATATTACCTGTCAGAAACAAAGAACTTGTATTCATAATCGTCACTCTCGACTATTAAATCACAGATTCTTAGTTGGGACACTACGCTGTATATTAATTCTTTGCATAAATAAAATCACAAACATTGGAACAGTTTTGGTATTAGCAAATTTTATTACAGGTCTAATTATATAATTGAAATTCATGCTGTTTGAGGGAATTTACAACAGAAATCATTATTTTGTTTAATCGATTACGGCAAGGCATCTGAGAACTATCCTAACTAAGAAGAGGGATGTCCTCGTAGAGCATTTTTTTAATGAGCTTACATTCATGGTACGTCGCCCAGATGGCATAGTGGTTAGGGAAGCCTACTACGGTACCGAAGGACCCGGGTACAAATCCCGGAGAAGACATGGATGTTTGTAAATGTATAGTGTCGGTGCGGCATGACGGCACTTTAAATATGCGGCGAGCCGAAAGTCCTCTCGTGTGGATTGGTGGGAGACCCCTGGATTCCCCCCGGGGTACTCTCCCTCAAAATTGGGGGTGGAAAATAAAAGTCCAACCTATCTTCGGAGTAGGCTCTGGCAATCATTCTTCCATGCAGTAATGGACACGACAACAACATTCATGGTACATATGGATAAAACCGCGAAAACGCCCACTCAGCCATTCCGATCTCCGGAAGTCGAACGAGGGTCGAACTAGTAGGACAGTGTTCAAAGGTCTTACCTACTTGGTTAGTAATGGACCTCTTACACACAACGAAACAAGATTTCAATGAATCATTGCATTCATAGTGGTTGTATAATATGCGCCAGTTAATTTATGAATTTTCTTAAGATTGCGAAATATTATCTCAACACCTTTAGATTTTATTACTTGAAAATATTTTATAGGGAGGACAAATAAGTCTCCGTTGTTTTTTTTACCAAAAATCGGGCCTTTATTGTGAAACAACGGTATGATATGTTTTATTCAAAGTACTGTCCATCGATTGTGTTCGGTAGAGAGCCTGCTCGTTCGTTTAAGCAACTCATAATACAAGACTCCAAATTGATCCGATCTATACACACCATGATTTTTTCCCATAAATATTCGGCTTGGCTGCCGGTGTTGAAGGATAAAGTCGGTGTAGTTCCAGAAGTCAAAACAAGATGAAAGCTCATCCGATCATTTTTTGCAATGAAAGTAGATCGAATATACTTTTTTTCATAACCAAGATAGAATGGCTGTACGGCAGGAATAGAACGGCTGTGCGCATTTGAAGAAATTCAAGAGCTTTGTTTTACCTTTGATTACGTCAGATGCGTGCTCATATTGTTATTAAGATATTTTTGTAGAGACCATTAATTTTTTTTTTCAAAGACTAAAAAGAGGAAAAATCAACTATGTGTTCGCTAGAGTTCGAGCCAGGAAGCTTTCCTATTGCTTGCTGGGCCTGTTACTATTTACAAAGATTGGTAAAAAAAAATCTAGGCCGAAAAAATATTTTCGAAATTTTGTGAAAGCGCTGTCTAGATAGCAAAGAGAGGATTCGAAATTGAAGCAAAAGCAATTGGACGTGAGAGAAGCATGCGCAGTGTCGTGACAGCAACCACTTGTTTGTATGAGAGGTGCAAACGTGTTTAGTGAGCAAATGAATTGAGAGATGCAGATGTGCTTAGTGATCAGTTGAATGCAATACAAATGGTGGTAATGATAAACCAGCGTGTATTCATTGTTTAGTATTATACGAAGCACGCTGGAAGAGCTGCAGCAGAATAGTGAAATATTGCTGTTGTTGTCGCTTGCAATATTCTTTTTTATAATAATTTAAACGGCAAAACAAGCAAGACTCAGTTTTTCGTATTATAATATCTTTATTATATCTTTCTAGCACTCGGTAATTCCTCACTGATTTAATCATTTAACACTTCATACTAAGCGATGGGTGAAGTGAAAATAGTAGTTATTAGCTAATAGAAGTAGTTGTAGTTATTATGACAAATAATAATTGTTGCCTACACTATCATGTTTGAGCTGTTACACGTGTTTCGCAGTTGCATAAATCAAGCACAACTTTTTGCATCAATGTCAACGGTGGCCATTTCCAGTACTTTCTGTAAGCGGCAGTTCTCTTGTTGATTAACAAGAGTAAATGTGCTGTCAGAATTACGCACATTATCCGGGCCAGTTTTATTTTGGCCAACATGTATTATGAAAGGACGCATGAAGAATGTGATCGTCCCTTACATTTGATGTAACTGCTATTGAATGACTTATGATTCTTTTTTAAAGCTATAATACATTTAAAAAGGAAATCATAGAAGTATACTTCTGTTAAAGACCTCATTATCTGCAGTATTTGATAAATGTAACAAATCGAATCGAACACAGTGATTAAACTCGTGATTGTGATTATCATGGGTTAAAAACATGAACCAGTTTCCCTTTAAAACCTGTAAATAAATTTAAAAAAAAAACTCTCCCAAGACTTTGCCGTGGTAACGTTACTCATCGCAGCTAGAGGGAGGGGAAGAATCTGTTTGTTTTTCAAAACTTTAGAGCTGCGTTTTTTTTTTCAGTATGGCAAACCTTGTTGCTACATTTTATTTCTTTTATCATTACCTATCTGTCTTCTCAGTTGTACTCGATCGACTTACGCGATGGGAAACGCTGCGAATACTATCCGAGTTTTTAAAGCCATTATTGTAATACAACTAGCAGATTTTTTCCAGTAGAAATTTCTGAAATTTTGAGAAATTTCTTGCATTATCACAAGCTTCAAAGAAAACGATAAGTGGAATGCAACTCTATTCCCAAACAAATGGAATTTTATAAAAGTTTTAAAATATTTATTTCAGCAGAATTATTTTGTTTCAGTTTGCGAATATTCCATAAGGACGAAATTCATTTCTTAATTTTAATCGGAAGGATAACAATACACATGACTGCCACAATATTAACAGAACATTGCATAAAATTTTCCTGTATTGATTGAGAAACAATTCCAGTGTTCTTGAAAAAAGAAAAAAAGAGTCAAGAGAAAATTATTATTTACAGCTTTCTGAGAAATAATTGAAATTTGCTGGCGCCATCTATGGGTTTAAATTAAAACTATATTTTCCCGAAAGTAGCCAGTATACTCTGAGCTGAGCAAACATCGGCAAGATTCTTTTTTTAAAACGATTTGTGAACTGGCCATGAAATCATACTTTTAAAAATACATTACCAGTTTTTAAAGTAGCATACCACTTCGTAACTAAACAACTGAACATAAAAATTTAACTTATATTAACTTTTAGTTAAAAAAAATGATAAATAAGTGAATGGAATTAAAAATATTACTTTAAATTTATTGCTATATTTTTTTTTGCTGGGGAAACAAGTATCCATGCATTAAAACAAATTAAAAAAAAGGTCACCTTTCATATTTTCAAAAAAAAAATCTGAAAGGATTCAGATTTTAGATTACGTCCAAAGGGATCTTGCTTAATAATATAATAACTTGCCGAACGAAACAAACATTAAACTAAACCCAATACGAACACAAAAACCAACCCAATATAATTCCAATAGTCAACCCAATACAATTCCATTAATCCATCCAGTACAGACCCGATAACCAACACAGTACAATTCCAAAAATTCCAATAGCCAACCCAATGCAACTTCAATTACCAACAAAGAAACATAAGCACTAAATTGAAAAGTGAATCGGACATTTTTATGAAACGACGCAAAACGCCCAAACGAAAGTAATAGTCCTTCGGGACTAAATCCCTTTGGACTAATTATTGTTGCTCAAGGATCGATATTATATTTCATCTGCTAATTCTTTTTTTAATCATTTAATAAATTTGTGATGATATGGATTACTCGTGATTAAAAGAGAAAACAGTTTAAATAAATGACAGTCAAGAATTAAGATTTATTTACCATTTATATAAGGATTTTGCGGCAAACATTTTGGGTAATTTTCGTTGCTAAGAGAATTATTTATTTTTACATTTATTATTCTATTTATTCTCGCTTTCACGTTTGGTAAGAAAATATTTCACTCATAGACTTTTGTTATTAATGGGAATATCTTTTAAGAGATAAAAAAGTATACTAGTTTTCGGTTTAAAATACGTAAATTTTAATTTAGAATGGTAGTACTAATATTAAATTGCAGGTAATGATGATGATGATGATGATGACTATTGTTGATAATTATGCTGATGATAATAATTTATTTATTTTCTTGTATAATTTGATATTTTAGGGACAAGCATATTCCATAGCTGTTGTACCAAATTCCTCCTTGGGTACACTGCTCTATGGAGAAAATAACATACAATGAAAAAGTGCAATAAATAAGATAAAATTTAGCAACAAACATAGAAGCACTTTCTGAAATATGACTCGTCCTAAAATGATTGAATATACAGGATAATTAATGGGAAGAAGGACTTTTATTGGTCACAATCACTGAACAAGTATGGCATTTATTCAACTCAGAGGACAGTGGACCATATGGTACTACCGAGAAAAGTTTATAGTTTATCCTTACTGTCATAGGCTAGAGAGCATAGAGGAATCTAATTACAAAAATTCATGCTTAGCAAAGTCTGGGACTGGGTAGAGAACTAATGATCCTTACTGATCAAAAAACTGTCTCGACATCTTGCAAAGGATGCCTGCTAAAATCAGCTGCAGATGGCCGTGTGTTTTACCACTGGAAAATGTTATTTCAGCTATACGATATGCTAGTGCTGCAGAATCTCACTCACACGCAGTTCCAATAACGCTTGCAGTCTCATTAACGCATCCGTTATGAATACTGAAGATGATAAATTGATAACTCTGATGACACTCCATATCATGATTCCACGCTAAGGATTGTAGGAAGTTCAATAGCAACAAAACTATAACCAGGTTGCCATATCACTTCCAGTCACTCAATCAGCCATCATGATTATTGAAATAAGTACTAAACACGCCAAGTCAACGTTTTTTAATCTATGGTCGGTGAGCAACAAGTAGTCTTCGAAGCCAACTCTTTTGGTCTTCCTGGATTTCCAAAAAAGACAAAAGGAATAATTCAAATTAACTGCATATACCACACTATAGCTAAAAATTCAGATCTCCGAAATTACAACCTTTTTTCTCCCAAGATTAATATTTTATGATCAACATTATTACCGATAATCCTATCTACGAAATTCCTCCTCTAGTCTTACCAACAAAATAGGAATTTAAAACACCGTGACAATGACGCTTCTCATCAGAATACGTTTAAATGTAGAACAGCTATGCAAAAATAGGAAGGCTGATCCATTTCATTAATGTGAGTACGAAAATTTATTTAAATTTTAGTTAATAATATAAAGATTATCCAAACTCTAACAGCTTTGAATTACTAAAGGCGAAATAAATTTTCTTTTGTTAACTTAATTACTTCATACCAATATAAAACTTAATTAATTTTAATTAGTAGTATTTTAAAAATGTATGATTGTACCATATGCTAATAACATTGCTTTCGGAGGAGAAAAGGTGGTCTGCAGAACTCTTTAAATTATAAAAGTGGTCCTCACTTGAAAAAACATATTGAGAAACACTGCTCTAGGACATTTCCTCTCAAACAACTGTCGTGAAAGACTCTTGTATAGCCCTTTGTAAGAATTTTTTTTAAAAAAAGGAAACAGGAAAATCAGCTGTGTCCTTACCGGAATTCGAACCATGGGGCTTTCAATAACTTGTTGGATGTGCTAAATTGTTTCAACACTAGAGCGCGTACAGAATAAATGCCACAATTCCTTACATCTTAACCAACAAAATGCCGACTGAGTTAAGACGCGAGACACAGCCGACCAAGTCCAAGTGTTTAAAGCGGTATTTTATTTCGGGCGTCGCTTAAAAAAATTATTAGGCTTATGGTAGCTGGGAAACGTGAGAAAGCAAATGTGCTCTGGCCGGGGTTAGAACTACGAATCTTCTACTGTTAGCTGGGCGTGCTAACCACTTAGAGGAAAAGGAAGAGCACTGGGGGATGCACTAATTCTTACATAGTCCCCAGAGCTGTCTGAAAACTAATCGATAAGAAATTTTGTATATCGATAATGGAGAGAATAAATGGCTCCATATGCCCTAAAACTATTACCACAAGTAAGCCGTGGACCTGCTGCCTGATCAAGCTAGGAAGACCTGCTGTCTGATCTCGGATGCAGCTTGGTACTCCAGTTCGGGATGAGGCTCATTTCTTTCTTTTAATATTGTAATCAAAAGCTGCGGTAAATGTTATTCCCCAGGTTTCGTGAAACTCAGGTAGTAATCACGTGTACATAGGAGTACGGTTAAATCTTTAATAAACGCATCTGTATGACGAAAATGCGTTTCACAGCGTTTCGAAACCATTTTCATTGCTTTATTCTTACGCAAGGAGAAACGAAAGTAGAAAGTACCTTCGAGAAAACTCCAGCGTTAGCTTAAAAAATTAATTTTCTTCAATCAAAAATTTTTCTTTTACTCCCGGATTACATGATTGAGTGAAATTCCCAACAACTTGCAAACTTTGTCGGTCTAAATACACCTTGAACTATGCGTAATGCTGAGATAAACGTTTCATGGCGCGGCACTTTTGTCATGAAGTATCATATGCAATCAGTTATATCTCTATTACGCAAAATCGACACCAGAGCGGAAATATGAGGTAACACGTTTATTAAATATCACTAAAAACACAAAAAACAAAGCAATTCATACAAGTAATTACGGTAGGCCAAAAGCATCATGATGATTAGTCATCTCTAATATTCATAGGACCAGAGGTTGAATGAGCCTTGGGTCGCTACTTATCTCCGAGTATTAAACTCAGGATGCAGGAATCTGACATTAAAATTATTAATTACGAAAATATTTTGATTTAATCTAATTTACAAATAGAAGGAATTCTTTTACACATTTCGAAGTAAAAGAAGATTATGTTAAGCCTAAGAAACATATATTAATTATAAAGAACACAATTCTGAAGTCACGTGGCTTTTCAACATGCCAAATTTTTATGAGAACGAGTTAATTCAGTATCTCTGATGTTTCAAGCGTTGTACCGCTCTGCTTAATTTTTTACTTTCTGAGCTCAGGTCCGTATTTTTAAATACAAACTGCAGCTGCTTCAATCTACTTGTGAAATAAATGGTCTCCGTTGCACTCCAACAATAATTACAAAGTAAAAATTCCAAATGAATTTGCGCGAAAACTTACAAGAAATAATCTCCTCACTCCTTAACGTAAGTGTTTGGACGCCTAATCGGTGAGGATGCCCAGCGGGAAATTAGAAGATCCATGGTTTGAATATCAGCCAGGGTATAGATGGCTTTTCCTAGTTCTTGACTTCTGAAATCCTAATGGTCTTTACAGTGGCTCCTGAACTAAAAAATGTGGCTAACGGTAATTCATCACCACCTAGGGTCTAGTCGACTGAATCTCTTCCCTCTCCGCAGGCGCCTTTTAAGTGTGAAAGAATGTAAGAAATTATCGCATTCTCCTATGCGTGTTCAAGCTAGTTAAGTTATCCTAACTTTGGTATATCAGTGGCTCGAATCCCAGCGAGTTCATGGTTGAATTTTTATGTTTCTTCCTGCAAGAAACTTAATGTTCCTAGAAGTCCAAGAAAGTCAAGGGATTTTGTTCTTCTTGCAGCCAACGTTTTGTCTCTTTAGCTAGTTAATCTCTATATACTACCATCAAAACTGAAAGAAGGGTTGAAATCAGACATTCAGGATCCTGTTTCTCTTGCAATGAAACTTAAGGCACAGCAGATATAAGTCACAACTTTGTGCACCATATTTATCCATAAAATCTGAGAAGCCTCTAAGCTGTAGAGCATGGAGAAAGCTATTTTAATCATGTTCATGTATACTTAAGGTGCCTGTTTGTAAAATCTTCACAATTTTCACACAATAGTGTTATTTTAAAACTGCTTACCTTTTATTATGAATTTTAATAAAAAAATCCTAAACATTCTTCAACCAAGAAATAATTCTAGCACATTCCATCTTTTGATAAATGTTTTCCCCCTTTTCCTAATTTTTAAAGTATTTTTATTTATACGGGATTATGCCGAAACTTCAGTATCCGTTGACATTCTAGATTTGAAAAACAGCATAAATGATTCCATAATGACAGTTCTCACTCGAATGACCACCAAAATCTGAAAGTTTCCCAGCATGTTTTGTTATTCCATATCGACTGGTTCAGTTTCTTCTAAAGAAAATGATCCAATTGAAGTTTAGCAAGATAGGTTAAAAACTTTATAAAATTTCTACGGCAAGCAGTAGTAAGGAAAAAAATTCTGAAAGGTTTCAGATTTTAAGTATAACCCAAAAGGGTCATTAAGTTTTTTCACGCTCTCACTGACCCCGCAGTCTACCAGTCTACTCTTGCACTCACTCCTGCTAAACCCCTCTTTTTTTTTGTTATTTTACCTTTATTATAACCGTTTTCTTCGCTCTTTCGTCACATACAATTCAACAGCAAAATCATAAAATTTTTAAAAGCAGCATATGTTTATAATTCCCAAATGCAGTGTTAAATGCTGGCATACATTTTCCGATTTTTTTCAGTCTTCCCTCAGTGCGTCGTACCAATATTCACTTTTCTTAATAAGATGGCTTGCAAAACTTTTTTTGTATTTCTATTACTAACTTTTCGCACTTTAACTGTATTTATTAAATATTACGTTCTTCGTACTTACGCCACAAAAAAATTCAATTCAACAGCAAAATCACAAAATATTTAAAAACACATATCTTTAGAATTCTTGACAAAATGTTAGAGGTTAATATACATATTTTCATATTCGCTACACTGTTTCTTTAAAAATAAACCGCTTGCGCAGCCAGCTGCCTAAAACAGTTGTTTCAGAAAAAGAAAAAGTGTATAATGTTTTTCAATGAGTCCAGCTAGTGCAATGTCATAAAAATATTGAATATTTTTAATTAGACATGTCATTATTTTAGTGCATCTTTATTTAGATTAATCTCATTAAAAAGTAAGAAAAAAGCATTCTTGCATTTATTAGTTTCAAATCGTTTAGTTTATGACTCAATAACCATCCAGATTAAATTAGAAAGTGTCTTAAGCTTTATTGAATGGCAACACGCTGACGCATTGGAGACAAAAGAATATTATTTCCGATCGTCGCAACACGTTGCTTTCATACAGCCAAGTTTGTTAATTAAAATGGAAAAATAAATATCTTATTTTTTTTTCTCAAATGGCAGCAGTCTCGAGCGCTGGAGCTACAAATATTTCATTTCGGACAGTGTTCCCACTATTCGCTTTCAAATCGCTGAGTTTGTTAGTAAAAAACTTGTTAAAATTTCACAAAATAGAAAATAAATAAATAATGAAACAAATGCGAATTTACAAATTCGTGTTTCCAAGTGCATATATTCCGATGGAGGACTGCATTATTCAAAATTTGATGACTCTAGATACTGTCGTTTTTCCACAATGAGAGGAACACATATATTACTTACATACATGAAATTTCTTCATTATTTAATTTCTTTAAAAATAATACAGAGCCACAATTTTTGGTAGCAATAACTTGAAGTGATACACCATTTATAGGGAACCGCCGCAAAACCCCATTTTGAGACTAATAGCACCTTTTGGATAAAAAGGAAAAGATTGCTTCTTCTAAAATTTCAAAAGTCCTCATAAACACAGCTGTCACACAGGAAAACCAAAATACAAATTCAGAGTAGTTATAGAACGCTTTATATACATTATATTAAAACAATATTCCAAACATATCGTGTATTGGCAGTATGAAACAGGAATGAACCGTTACCTTTTGAAGACAGGCAAACAGTTCAATGTACATACAGTAAACTTCTGGTTATTCGGAGGCAAATTAACATAGACCTAGCTAAGTTAAATTTGTTAACTGCAGAAAAATGGAAAGCACCTATCCCAAATCATCAACGTAAAACAAAACTGTCTACCGGAAATACGAAAAGAAAAAGAAAAGTGGGTGGAATTACGACAGTGACAGTTGATGATGTAATAATATGTGAAAGGAGTTTTTATCAGCAATATTGCATAATTTAACTGTATATGAAACTGTATGCGTAAAATTATACTATGAAGCGCAGTAAAGCTCTAAGAAAATTTTTTACGCAAGATAACACCGCTCAGGTTCATTTGTAAATAGTAGCCTTTAGTACCATTTGTAATTTAGTTTCTTCATTAATAATTGTCTTTATTCATCCATTATTCATAGCCCATTCTTTATGATTTGAACACAGATTTAATTTACATAACCAAATGACCTAATTCTTCAAATTAAACTGATTGAAAATAAACGTAAATTTTTAGTCCAAAGGAGCGTTAGCTCAGGAGGGCTATTAATTTCGTTTTGGCATTTTGCGTCGATTCATTGTAAATGTCCGTATCACTTTTCAAACTGTTGCCATCAAATATTATTGCCATGTGTTATATTTAAACAAGTTTGTATGTATATTTCTCGCAATGCGATAAAACAACGGTATCTAGAGCCATCAAATTTTGAATAACGTAATCCTTCTCCGAATATGGGCGTCTGGAAGCCCAAACTCGGAATTTGAAATTTGTTTTATTATCGATTTCATATTTTGTAACATTTTAAAGAATTTTTCATTCATTTCAAAGCGAACAATGGCAACACTGTTCCCCCCCCCCCAAAAAAAAATTATCTCCACCGCGCGAGATAGTATATCGGAAATTCTAAAGATATGATCAATTTAAAATTATTTTGCAATATTGCTGTTGAACTGAATTTTATGGTTTAAGTGCGAAGAACATGACAGTTAATAAATAAAGGTAACACAGAAAACGTTAAAAAAAACGCCCGTTTGGGCGTAATTTAAAATCTGAAAG
The DNA here is from genome assembly GCA_000611955.2 of Stegodyphus mimosarum. NCBI lineage: Eukaryota > Metazoa > Arthropoda > Arachnida > Araneae > Eresidae > Stegodyphus > Stegodyphus mimosarum. Next base: position 206,947 of record KK121650.1, on the reverse strand, counting down.
CTTTCAGACATTTTTTAAGTATTTTCTTTTAATTTTTAAAAAATTTTTCTGTTAACTATTGTTACTGCTAACGTATGAAAAACAAACACTCTATAGACTGTATAGGGAATACATAGAATGTTGGCACTTTTGGGAGAAAGCATGAAATATCCAAATTATTTCAATATTAATACATTACTATTCCTTTTCATAGTATTTTAAGATTTCCTGGGCATTATATGTAATATGTAATACCTGGGTATTGTATAAAATGAGAAATGCTATTTAGGCAATGTATTAAAAGAAAATCATGAAAAGGTTTTTATTGAGAAGACGTGATATAAGAACTCGAAAACATTGAAGCTTTCTTAACAGGATAAATCAGCTTTTAGTCCAAAGTCCTTTGTCCCTGAAGGATTATTGTTTTCGCTTTGCGGTTTTGCATCGGAAACATTGAAAGTCTGAATCACTTTTCAAACTGTTGCCACCAAATATTGCAGCCCTGTATTATATTTAAAGAAATTAAATAACGAAGAATGTGTATAAATGTATGCATGTTTCTCGCATTGTGATAAAACGACGGTACCTAGAGCCATCGAATTTTGAATGACGTAATCCTGCTGCGAATATGGGCATCTTGAAGCCCGAATTTGAAAGTTGGAATTTGGTTTTTTATCGATTTCACATTTTGCAAAACTTTAACGAATTTTTGGTTAACAAACTAAAACGATTTCAAAGCGAGCAATGGCAACGTTGTACGGAAAAGTCATTTTTATCGCCAGCGCTTGAGACTGTGTATTGGAAATTTTAAAGATATGCTCAGTTTAAAATTATTTTGCGATATTGTTCTTTAACTGAATTTTATAGTTTAAGTGCGATGAACATGATATTTAATAAGTAACACACAAAATGTAAAAAAAACGCCCCTTTGGACGTAATTTAAAATCTGAAACCCTTCAGATCTTCTTTTCTTTTCCTTTTTTTCCCCCTCGTATTCCAATAATATCACATGATAGCGATTCAGCAGCCAATAGGTTTCGTCTTCGTACTCATCTTGGCGTTTCATCATTGACCTCTGATAAGTATTCTCGGTAAGGAAAACAGTGTTTTTGCTGCATTGGCTACCACTTTAGAGAGTTAATCGTAGAATCGCCGGTGCATGTCAACATGCCATGATTCGTTCTTGTAACTTGCATCTGTTCTGGCACAGTATGGGCTACAAACTTTGTTGAACAAATTCAAAGTAGCTCACTTCATAACTTTGGAATTCTCCGTCTGAGGCAAACTTAGTTCAGAAAGGAGAAAGTTGCTCCGTACGTAACATTAGAACAATCACTATAGTCTGTATCTTTAGACACTTAGAGGCCTTTCCAACCCTCACCTCATTTGCAATCGTAGTACGTGCCACCATCAGTACAATACATTTATTTTTCTCCACCTCGTTTGAGATGGTAGTTCAGGTCAGCCTTCATTTGTAACATACAAAATAGAATAGGCTGGAGTGTTTGTTGAGCAAGTTCAAGGTAATCCAATTCGTCAGCTCCGAACAAAGACTAAAACGCAGATGGGAATTCCGAGGCATGCGTTGAAAGTCAGCGCATTGTCAGGGGACATTATAAAAGTCAGTAGCAGAAATATTTCATACTTTGCTGATTTGCCTTTTGACATTGCATAGAATGCCTAGGAAGTGTGAGAAATATTAATCTGAGGTGATGCCGGTACGTTGCATTGATGGCGCGACGCCATGTGGTAAGTAGTGTTGATTGCGTTTGTTAAGGTTGTGTATTACTTACTGCATATAGAACAAAAATACATTCAATAAAAATTTATGAGAAGTTCTCCTACAATACATAGGAACATCAAAGGCGCAGAAGCAATAATTATAGGTTATTGTCCTCATTATATGAGGATCTTACTAGCGGCAAGAGCCTCTCTATTCTAGAGCTTAAGAGGACCCTGAGCTCTTGCTTATCTAAAACAGTTCGCAAACTGAATTAATCACTCCCTCTTGATTTTTTTATTGTATTTTACATTCTACGAACTCGTCATAGTTGCAATAAGTCCGTCAGTCTCCCTGAAATCGATAGGCTTTGGTAACAGACCGCTAGAATCCCTTAACTGCCCGTGAAGTTATGATTCTTTTGATGCCAAATGGAGCCCGTAATGGAACGAAATGTTATTTCTGCGATGTCAGAGCCTGTCGTCTCACACTCTGAGAACTCGAACACTGCGATCTGTGGGGAACCGCACACATGAATTTCTTCTCTTTATATGCTCCGCCGCAAACCGTTTCATACTTGACGCCATTCTATATATACTGTCCAGGCATTCTATAAAATGCTTGCTTTCAGGCGTTGCCGGTAAAGTTTACAGAAATAAATATATAAATGTTGCTTATGCCAAAATAAATTAAATATTTATGCAGGAATTGCTACCATCTTCCTTTGATCTGTACATTACAAAATATTCAAACCAAGCTAAAATCTTGAAAAGATCTAAATCTTGGAAGATCTTTTTATGATTTATATCCGAAAGGAATGTGAATCCGAACGAGAAAGAAAATTACTATGAGATATTCTTCTTAAAAACAGAATTAAATTTAGGATTCCAATATAAGAACAGAGGCTGTAAGATTTTTACCATTGCTAATCAAACATCCGATGTTTTATCAGCCTGAGGTCCAAGTATCGACAGAACTTCGTTGATAATAAAAACAGCTTCCGAGCAACAAAATTGAGGGCGCGGCACTTTCGAAGGAAGAATCTGTTGATATTTCTTATCATTCGTAACTAAAAAATAGGTGGGTAGAAACATAATTTATTGTTTACGACGACAGTGTTTTCTCTCGACCCTCGATTGATAAGCTTGTGAGGCAATCGAGGAGGAGAATATAGATAATGTCTACAACTTTGCCATTCAATAGGCCACCCTTCATGATAACGATAACGACACTTCACCGACAGGTCAAAGAATGAGTGTTCTTAACCTGCTTATGTTGCACGGTACTGAATTTTAAATTTGTAAAGAATGTTTTGTAGAGTCTTCTTGTGTGTTCTGAGAGCATACACTATAGATCCTACTGAAAAAAGGTAGTAGCGAATTCTGGCTAGGTCTTGGAAGAACAGATGCCTGAAAACGAGGGTTATGACAACCTTTTTATTTTGATTAAACGGAAAAGAACATGCACTCACTCGGTGCTCACAGTTTAACCATCACTTGTGGCTAAGTGACTTGAACAGAAATTAATATGCACAATCACAATAAATTAAAGTTGGCTACACTCCTGCTCTATTTAAACGGCTTAACCGACTGCACACAGCAAACCGAACCTAGAATATCAATATAATCTAAAGTAATTAGCTGGCAGCAACTATTCCAGGTACACAGCTACTTTCAGTCATGTGACATAAATTCAGAACTAACTCTCCTACACTTCGAACTCCTGCTACTTAAATACTGTTTCTGAGCTCACTCAGATTTGCATATAACTCACTAAATTTGCATTCTGCCAAGAAATTAAAATCAGAAGGGAAAGGAAAATTTTTTAAACTTAAAAATAATTGGTTAGAACAAAATAAGGTCTTTACAGTTTCATCAGCAACTGATGGAAAGTATAGAAAGTTTTCTCTCCCAAAATTTAATTTTTTGTATGTAAACGTAACCTTCTGAAGATTTCCTTGCAAAAACTATACAATATGGAAATTTAAATGAAATTTTACTCATTATGATTTGGTTATTCGAGGAGATGAAAATGAAACAAGCTGCTATGCTCATGAATTCCGTAAAGGAAACAATGGAATCCTCAGAGCAAAAGAGTACAGTTTCTTATTAACATAAACCTGTCTTCCTTCATGGATCTTTGCTTGCAGTACTTTTGTAAATATAAACGTAATTTTAATTTAAACTAAATACTTGCCTAACCTTCTTACGCTACCAGACGACTTATAGTTTTCACAGTTTAAATTTATAACAATTATTTTAAAATTTTATTTAAAATTAGATTTTGAGTTAAACTTTATGGTCTATTTCTTGGCTCATGTTACAATTTTCGCTCAGACCATAACGTTATACCAGATTAAAGGCATGTAGCGTAAAAGTGGGAATTTAAACTAAATTGTAGTGTACTAGAGAATTGCTTGTTTCTCTTTAGGCACTCATTCCCGCTGCTTTGGTAGAAGGTTAAACCTGAAGTAAAGAGCTTGAAGTGTGAACTTGAAGGTTAAATGTAGACCAACCAAGTGTTTAGCTTTGAATTAGAATTTTGTTTTGCACGCATTTGAATTTTAGCTACAGGTCGAGAAATTTCATCTTTGCCTTCGCTTTAGTTCGCGTTGTAACTTTAGATAGAAATGCTAGGAGGAGCTTGTTAAGTTTATTTGGATTTTGATTTGACTTGTGGCTTGTGTGTACAGTTACATAGATATTAAAGGCGATAACTCTTTGACAGGTTAAAATATACTTTGTATTAACCGTTTGGTTGAGGATTCATTTTAAGTTAATTTCACACCATATAGTTGAAACCTAAATGAATACAATGAATACAGCAAGAGTGAACTTAAAGAACAACTTAATACAAATGAAATGAACAACTTAATGAATACACAAAAATAATAATTTGAATGAATACACTAAATGAACAGCTTAATGAATACACTAAATGAACAACTTAATGAATACAGTAAATGAACAACTTAATGAATACACTAAATGAACAACTTAATGAATACAACACGAGTAAAATTCAAACTCAGTGCTGCAGAATCTACCAAATTTTTTAAGACCGGGAAGCACGAGAAAATCGGCTATGAATTTCCTAGAATTCGACTGTACGGTTTTGAGATTGATAGCTGGATTTCCTACCACTTATAATACCAGAGCGCATAGAATTCCTCATACTCTCCCTCATCAAATCCAAGTGGTAATAAATTATCATCCGCGGCATTTTAGTTCGGGTGCCACTTGTTTTTAATGTTGATTTACTTTTTTGCTGAGATTCCAGCTTCGAATCTACCGATTTCTAGCCGGACTTGCTAGCATTTATACCACATTAGCAAGTAGAGAGAAAGGCTAAAATTCCTTATAAAGTTTATTTACTACAAATTACAATTGAAATTAAAAGCTTAACTAGCTTAATTACCATTTCTTGCTGGGTTCTTGAAGCACAACAGACGGGAATATGAACAACACGAGTAACAGATTTAATTCTTAACAACCGGCTCCTGTTACTACACGCTTTTTATATTAATACTAACAAAAGCCAGAAAGTTATTTAAGAAACGAACGTAAATTACAGATGGGAAGAAACATTAAAGTAGTATGTTGCCAATTTTCTTGCCAGAACTTACACATTCCCTTCCTATTTAAAATACACCTAATTTATATTTCTAGTGGAGCTGTAGGAGAAAAGCGAATTACAGGATAGAACATAAAAATTAAGATGTTAAATTAAAATACTCTAACACTTAGTGTTGCATCCGTTTCCATAACTGAACTTGTTTGATTACTATTTTTAATCCTCATAAGTAACTGAAGACGCTAAAAGTTTTAAATTATCCCTTACCTGAACTTCTGCAAGTGAATTTTGTATTTGTTGTTAGATAGTCACATATTTATTCTACAATTATATCACATTCACTATTCTGAATAATAGAAAATGAACATCACATTCATTATTCTTATCATTTTACTTATTAACTATTATTTCTTTCAGAATGTTGATTTTTTAATGTTTTGCACTAAACTTGTCACTTCATTGTTACTTTTAACAGAATTCATATAGTTCATTGTCCCAGTTTCCTATGTTGCTAAGAAAAAATTTGCATATTCTCTTTGTTAATATTTGTATTTACTTTTGAAACATTAAACAAAAGAAATTTTGGATGAATCAACTTCCTTATACTCTCTTTCAATAATTAGGAAGCGTCTCTTATAAAGAATACAAATTTAAAAATTTTTATTGCTATCCTTTTTCACGCGGTTTGTCACCCCGTTATTCTTCTAAGAGTGGATTAAAAGATTCCAAGTAGCATCCCCTACGCGGAAAAAAAAAAAAAAAAAAAGTCACATTTTCTCTCTGTCAATGACGCTTGGCTCAAGGGCATTATAATATTAAAAGATGAGCCTGCCTTCCCATTTTAAATAGCCGACAGTGTCAAAGAATGAAACCTCTACTGGCATCAAGCCTGAAACAGTCGCTCTCGATTTCCCTCTCAAATAAATGAAAAAGACTTTGTGACATTCTCCTCTCCCCATCTTTCAGTTCTGTTCTTGCAGTCATGAAATATTTAAACAGCGTTTGCTGCAATAGTTCATTGACATGGAAAATTCTTCCAGACAGTACCAAGTTTGTGCCATGAATTGGGGATGTGGGATAATGTTTGACAAAGTCTTCTTAAAAAAGGCGCATAGAACGTTGTAAATTCTTTTCCAACAAGTTTCTTGAACGCCTATCAGCTGAAAATAAAAATTTATTGCACGAAGAATAACATCATATATTTCAAGAAATTATCCCATTCTCCTGGGAGTGCTGTTTTGATGTAAAGGAGAGCACGCCCTCTTAACAGTTGGCAAATAAGTAATTTGAATCTCGTGTATAAGGTATTTGCTCCCTCCTTCCAACACGCATTCGTGGTATAACGGTTAACATATTCGACGCGTATTCGATAGGTCCAAGTTCGAGTCCCGGCGAGGGCATTGCTCATTTTTCACGTCTGCAGTATCAAAATAACCTAATGACTCTACAGGGGCGTTCGAACTAAAAAGGTGGTGGATGATGGTCTTTCACCACCAGGATTTGGCAAATGGGTCCCCTAATCCCCAGTCGCCCTTTAAAAGGGGAGTATATAAGGTATTTACTCCCTCTTTCCATCATGCCTTCGTGGTGTGATGGTTAGCACACTCTCGGCACGTATTCGAGAGGTCCGGCGAGGGCATTGTTCATTTTCGTGTTTCCTACTTCAAAAATCCTAATGACTGTGCAAGGGCACAGATGATGTTTCATATTTCCTGGCCGAAATCTCTAATAGTTTCTATACTAGCACAGGTACTAAAATATGGGGTACAATAATTTGTCACCAGCTGGCTCTGATCAACTATGGTCTCGTCTCTCCCCAACTGCCTAATAAGTATGAGAGATATAAAGATTAATCACATCTCCCATGCATATCCTTATGGTATAGGTAATTAGTTCGACCACCTGGCAGTTGGGAGATCCACAGTTTGAATTCTGACGAAAGTGCAGCTGAGTTTTCATACTTCGTGGCCTGAAACGTCTAACAGTCTTCATAATATTAGCGCAAAATTTATGTGTCAATGAATGAAGGGGAAAAAATGTAACAGATAAGGTTAAAATAGTTTCCAAATATAATCAAAAGTAGTAAATAAATGAAAGACTTTACCACTAATACACGAGTTTTATTTTATTTTATACTTTGATTTGCGTATAAAATTTAGGAGACTAGCCGTTAGGTTATTTTGAAGCAGGTGGGTGATGTGAAAAACATGCAGTGCCCTCACCGGGACTCGAACCCTGGACCTCTCCAATACACGTCGAGTATGCTTTCAATTACACCGGGAAGCGTAATGGCAGACAGCATATTCAGTTGAACAATGTTAAACGAATTACGCACACTGTGCATGCCCAGATGAGAATTTGTTGCACTTACGAGTTCGGCGTAATTTTAAAAGAAGGTAAATATGGTATATTGTTGATGTTCTGTTTTCTGAACTTAAACAGTTCGGGGTTTTAAAACCTGTTAGGTTGTACGTTGCTTCATTACTTAGGTGTAAATATCAATTGTAAACTCCCCAAATTTTCGTTTAAGAAGGATTACAAAACAGGAAACATTACATGATGTTGTTTATTGATTGTACTTCTGAGGAATAAAAGTAATCGATTATTTACCATGCGTTCCATTCATAAATACTTTGACAACTTAAGGAATATATCTAGTTTAAATTACCGAATTAAAGCCAAAGAAATTATTACAAATAATTGATATTAAATGTAATGTTTATGAACGAAATAAACCAAACTGAAATGAAACAGAAGCGAGTGCAGTAAGCACAAAAAAAGTGTCCATAGTATTGCAATCGTAAAGAATCGCTAAGGCCTACATGACGAACAGGCTTGTGCAGGGTTGTTTATTTTTATTCGCCAGTATTTTCTCCCACGCCAACGGTACACTATGGAGCATGCGCAGTGAGCGAAATTCGTTAACATTGATCAACTGAATGTGCGGTTTGCCATTACGCCACCGAGAAGGCGTGCGGGAAAGAGGGAGAAAATACCTTACAAGCTGTTTAATAAAATCGAAACAAAAAAAAATTGGGGGAAACTGCATAATCAGTATTTATAAAAAGATTCTGCCCAACTAGAACTTGTTCTTATGACAACTCTTTGGGGGCTATTTGGAACTCATTGAAATCTTTTCCTTTCTCCTGTTTTGTTAGTCCTCACGAATGAGTAAGCTGCTTTTCGTATTTCTTCCCATGAATGCGATTCAGTTTTCCTTAGAAAGCCTTCCACGAAGAGATACTTACATTAAGCAGACAACTGCTTTATGCTTTGCGATATTTTAATACACAAACGAAACAAATCCAAATATGTGTTCCTGCAGCTTCTTTTGACATAAAAAAGTTTTGCAGTTTTAAATTTTCTTTAAAAAGAAAAAAATATTTTTAAATGCTTCCACATGTGAAATTATATCACATATTTGTAAGAATTAAAAGCTTGCTTTCCGTGAACTTCTGCAGAAAGGGGGAAAATGGCGGTTAGGCCCCCTGCCGGAATCGAGTAAAAATACGTTTTACTATTGTTGGATGTATAGGTACATTTTATATTGATGCAATACTATATTCTTTAATCTCCTTTGGCTCCCACCGAAATTAAATAATTAAATTATTACATTTATTGACGCAATTATTTGTTTTCTATCTTTGGCACCTGGCAACAAATTCTCTGGGGACGCCTATATTGCTTCTTGCATAACAAGCTAAAGTTATTATAAAGAAATGAAAAGAAATTATAATGCAGGGAGGTCCACCAATAAAATACTGAATGTTATATTACACACATTTTGAAAAGATATATTGCAAAAACGTAAATGATGCTAAAGTATAAACGCAAGATCCCGAAATTTGTTTATTTTACTGAAACTATCAGCATTCCAAGTAAAGTATTACTGATATTTCATGTTATCAGCCGTTTTCTCCATTCTTCTGTACATCAGTTATTTATTCTTTTATATTTTATAACCACTGCTTTAAAAATTCCAGGCTCTCTTCGATCCAGAATGCAGTTACCAGTCTAGACCTGTGCAAACCATTCCAGATTTCTGATAACATTATAGAGAGAACACGTGACGCTCCTGTTTATTTCATGTTCCTGTTATTTCACAAAATTGACAAAGGAATTAAAAATACATTCTAAAAACGTTAAAAGCCACTTACAGAGCAACAAAGTATGTGACACTGGTGTTGTATGTTTCGAAATGCACTTCAGCTAGTCTGTTGTACATTAAAAAATTAGTTTTGAAATACTGATCAAAATTCCTTCTTTTGATGTAATTGTTAGATATAAATTAAATTAAAATTTTCATTACTATTTTAAAATCTAATCACTGTTTCTATAGGAATTTTTTCTGATCTTATTTCAGTGAGATTTATGCCCTAAAATGAGGAAAGAAAAGCATATTTGTAGTTAATAATTCTTAGAACAAATTTATGTTGTTTCAATTCTCAGGATTCTATTCATCTGCACATTAAAGTAAAAATACAGCAAAGGAAGGCGTTTAATTAAATGTGATGAACATTTGAATGAACATGGGAAATGTGACTTCTGGGGGAAGGGGAAAGAATATAATATTTCGTATATAATAACTCTGTTATATAATGTTATTATATAACAGAGTTAAGAAAAATTATCTTTCGTAACAGTTTTGGTATACAGTCATGTGGCATCAAAACTAGTTTCATCGGCATTATTCCTTATTTTAAAATAATGCGGTTGTTTTAGGTTGCGCTTTCGAAAACAACATTCAGAGACGTGCTCCTCTCGAATTTCATCGTCCTTTTGAGCAGCTAAAGGTCAGTGAGTATCACCAGCCCTTCGAATTCTCCTTCAGGTATTCCACCTGTTTGACCTTGAACTCTTCTGGGGCAAAATATTAAGTGTCTGGGTTTTCGTACACAAGCAGGAATACGCTTCCCTCTACCGCCCTTCATATGCTTCAGAATACCTGAATTCTTTTCTCGTTTTCTCCGCATTTTGGTTTCGCGGCAATAATTCAGCTGCACGTATTATTTATTGCCAATCTGGAACTCATTAGGTATCACTTTGTGACAAAACACATTTAAAATTTAAAATTAATGGAATATGCAAATTGCCTGCATGCTGCTTATGAAAAGTTTATTGGTAATGGATGTTATCTATGATTGAACAATAAAATAAATTAGACAAACATAATTCTCCCATTATATTGACTTTCTTCGTAATCAATGCACTATTTTCTATAGTCATATTATTTATTTGTCGTCGCTATTAGTCCTTTTAATCTGAGCATAATTCAAATCAGGACAACGAATTTTATCGTAGCTAAGAAGGAGGGGGTTTGTCGTTGGCCAAGGCCTTGGGTCGTTTATAGGTGATAGCATGAGTTTCCCCACTTCCACTACAATTTTGATGTTTTTCCTGAGATATGGCGCTCTTCTTCCATTTACCACTTACCTCTCGAGAGAAATTTGGACTCGACGATATGCCCCCTGGCACAAAGACATTGCATATTTACATCACATCTTCTCCGGATTCAAAATCGAGCCCATCTGCATGCAAATCACGTAGAAGTTATCATAACATTATGGCTTCACATGACTCCAGCCGAACGATAGGTTAGATTATGACGTTGTGTTGTGACTTATCTCGCTTGTCTGACAGTAATATCAGAACAAGCCCATGAAATTCCTCGCGGCAAGGAGTGCAAGATTGCGCATGTCATTGGCTAGAGCCTTGAGCACCATACAGATGACACTACGACTTCGTTCAGTTCTGCCCCCAATTTTGAAGGACAGCATCCCGGAGGGAAGGATCCGAGGGTCTGCCAACCCTCTATCCCTACCATCAACCTCTCAAGAGGACTTTCGCCTCGCTGCATGCCGCACGGACACTATAGATTTACAAACATCCATGTCTTCTCCGGGATTCGAACCCGGACCCTTCGGTACCGCAGTAGGCTTCTGGTATACCGTCTGGGCGGCAGTTGATGACGTTAACCATTATACCGATCTACGCGGCTTTGTATGTTTTAAAAATTTCTATGTTGATTAACTTTGGCACTTAGATTATATGAACTCAGAAAGACTTTTATTGATTAAGAGAGATTGTTTTTGAGAATTTTACTAAGCTTATCGTCTGCTATTCCCAGTTTCGCACAAGTTTTTCTTAGAGACCGCCTCATTATTTAATCCAGGCTTTAATTCCCTGCCTTTAAGGTTTGCCTAATTTTCCTGATATTTATTGTTCAGTTTCCTGTTCTAAACGGGAACTTAGAAATATTCAGAAAACAGTGACATGTTTAATGAGACTGAGTGCAAGAAAAACAACGTTAACTGATGTAAATTTTATTTTTTTCAGAAGCGCTTTCAATGACTGAACACTATTCCGTCCTCAAATAAAAATAAGTGAAAGACATAATACAGTATTTCTCAATCTTTTTTTGACTCATACACCCCTGTCACTACTGCTAGGCGTATACATTTATTTAAATTCAGACAACTGTTTAATCTATTTTATAAATTAAATAAGAAAGAGGATTGAAGATGTTGATAAATAACCAAAACGTGAATAAAAGTAGTTTTTTATACTTATAAAGTAAACTATATACTTAACAGATAAATAAAAGGCTGATTGAATCCCCCTGCTTGAATCTATGAAATCCCCCTAGGGAAAATTCCTCTTCTGGTTAAGAACCCCTGGGCAAGTACCACGAACAGAGAAAGAGAGAGATTAAGAAAATTACTCTTTCATATCTTTCTCTTTCTGTTAATAGTACTTGTCTTTTATTTAATTGTAGCTATAGAAAATGGAGAAATTCTCTGATTTCACTTTCTGTATATGGTTCTCATCTTTCATTTACATGCAGCTGAGGAAGGCGATGATAATCATTTTTGAAAGTGCTTTTGCAAAAATATAATTCTCGTCAAATAAAGTTGTTTATTTTTACACTCACAGCAAAATATACAGTTATGATTATTTTTTTTCCAGTGGCGGCACTAGCCATTGTAGGCGCTGGCCACTGCTAAGACCAGAAGCGTCCTATGATGGGATAGACAATTCACATCCATGCCTTCTCCGAGATTCTAACCCGGGTACTTCAGCAAGTTCTGTGAAAGACATAAGTTCGCTTATTTAAATGGCTATGCAAAGTGTATGATGCCTCTATTACCTAATGAAAGAATATCTTAGGGAAGGATGTTAAGAGGAAACTGGTTCTAGCTTATATTACGTGCGGGGGGTAAAGCGGAAACTCAGAAGCAGCCATGAAAAAAGGTAAAGATTATGTAGAGACATTAGGTATTTTTTAAAAGCAGGAGTGATAAAAAATGAGCAATGCCCCTGCCGGGACTCGAACCACGGACCTCTCGAATACGCGCCGAGTTTGCTGACTACTGCACCACGAAGGCATGCTAAGAAGGCGGGAGAAATACCTTATAATTATTTTAAAAATATTTTTGAATGCTATTTCAAATTATAATGGAAGGTTAGTAGTATAGTAAACACATACAATTCCCCCCGGGTTCGAGACACATTTTATATAATGAGGTAAACAAAGCTTACGTAATAAGAAGATACGTGAACAAATCGACACCTTTTCTAAGGCCAGTGAAATATGTAATACTTTTTTAATATTTCTTTAAATATTATCTTACCTTCAATAAAGGAAACAATAGCAAACATGAAAGTAAATTTAAATTATGCCTGTTTTCAAATCCATCAACAATGTTGCTTTCATAAACAACATGACTAGTTATTTTCAAAAATAGTATGGTTAAAATTTTTAGCTCTTAAACTAATTACGTTAATTAAGTTTAAGAGGTACGCCAAATAAATAGTTAAATTGTTTACCTATTCAGTAATCAACTGAGTACATGAAGGAATAAAATGTAGTATTAAGAAAATCAATTCCTTCAAAAACATCGAACTTATTTCTTCTGATGGATTCGGCTTCTAATTTTATATTTTTAAAATCTAGGTTTAAAAGAGTAAAAAATAAAAAATAAAATTTTACATAAAAAAAAATACTGTGTAAGGATTTGGAGACTCAAAGCATGTGCCTGTTTGCTACTGTGGAAATTCATGTTACAGATCAGCAACACACAGACGCAGTTCAGAACATTCCTCTTATTGTTATAGTTGGACATACATTCTTTAGATGTTACATGAGCATAACACTAACATTAGTATTTGATGTTTTGTTATATGCTACAGAACTGTAACATACAGAAGATATAAATTAAAGCATATTTATTATTGCCAACTACAAATTTTTCGCAGCGTTTGCAGCTTTGTTGTAATTAATTAAAAGATGCTTCAAAAGTCGTGTACTAACAATTCGTACAGAATTAGTTGCTTTTTAAATTTTTATGGTAAATCTGTCAGGACTAAGTGTTCGGTGCATATTCTTGGCGAACATATGTCGTGCAATGCTTTAAGTCCTGATCTTGAACAGGGAGCTGAATGCAGCTACGTTCTGTGGTAGAAAACTGTGGTTAAGTTGTAAAAGAACTGCACTTAAGAAGGATTTAAAATCTTCTTTTATTAAACCACAATTATATACAGCCACTTCTCAACTCGGGAGGGATACAGAAAATAATGACCGCTCTTGGGTCTAAACTAAACAATCAGATAATTTAAACTAAAATTAAATAGAAATTAAATCGTCGTCGCTCACAGAGCTAAAAACGCGAGGTTGGCCTCTATGCTAAAGGGTGCGTAGCAAGATTTAACTAATACTAACGCACTTAGAATTACTTCAATAAGTAGTAGCGTAACAGCGCTACGGCTTAGAATCTAAATACTAGCTGGTCAGGCGAACGTGGAACAGAGTAGCAGTGGTCTGAGACCAAAAGCTCTCTCACACTGAGAGGTTCCTACCTACCGTTTAAATAGCAACTTGGCTCCACTTCAAATTAGCATAAAGCTGAAACGCGCGCTTATTCTAACGGGAAGTTGAAATAAGAACGGGTAGAAAAAGGCAAATTAAAATAAAACTTTGTTAGTTTAACTAAAACCTTACAAATCTCTGATATCGGCTTATTATAAAAATAGTTGTGGGGAATTATATGTTCGGGTTCATCATAAAATAAAACATCTAACAAGTTACCTAATGGTAAACCAATAATAAGGATTAGATTATAGTTTGAAGTTTTCAAATTGCATTTTTTTAAAATTTTATTTTCAAGAATTTCTCATTAGTTATCTTTCACAAATACAACTTACGTATTTTTTCAGATTATTTAACCAGTTACCAACTTAGTTTATGAAATATAGGGATGAAAAAAAATGTGAGTGGAAAGGTTATGTCAAAACAGTTTCGAAACTTCTGAAATGGCCTGATTTGTGCAAGGGCAAACGGGCGGCTGCCGATCTGAGGATCCTCTAAACCTTCCTATAATATTTAAAATGCTATATAAAATTTTATGTACTTATTTTTCAGTTATAGATTTTAAAAGATGTGAAATAAGTAGCAAGAAAAAATTTAAGCGTAGTATTTTAATTTCTCATGACACTTCTCAAAACTGGGCCTCTGTCTTGTGTTCTCATTCAGAAACGAAAATTTAACCATTAGAAGAAATTATTTCCCCCCCCCCCCATCATGAGGGAAAAAAAACTGAAAGCTTTTAGATTTTACATTACGCCCAAAGGGTTTTTTTTTTAATGTTTTGTGTGTTACTTTTATTTATTAAATATCATCTTCTTCACACTTAAATCATAAAATTCAGTTCAACAGAAACATTGCAAAATAATTTTAAAATGAGCATATCTTTAGAATTTCCGATACACAGTCTCGCGTGTTGGAGACAAAAATGTTTTCTTTTTCTGTGCAGTACTGCCATTGCTCGCTTTGAAATCGTTGAGTTTGTTAATCAAAAAATCGTTAGTTTTACAAAATATGAAATAGATAATAAAACAAATTCCAAATTCCAAATTTGAGCTTCCAGATGCCCATATTCGAGTGGAAACGTTCATTATTCAAAATTGGATGTCTCTAGGTACTGTTGTTTAATCACAATGCGAGAAACATATATATTTATGCACATTATTCATTATTTAATTTCTTTAAATATAATACAGGGCTCTAATATTTGGTGGCAACAATTTAAAAAGTGATTCGCCGATTATAATGAATCAACGCAAAATGCCAAAACGAAATTAATAACCCTTCCGGGCAAATTGCGCTTTGGGCTGAAAACTTAATTTTTAATTCCATATTTCATCCATAAACTTGGCTATTAAATCGATAACTAATTTAATTGCAACAACGCAATTACGTTTCTGCAATTTAATTAACCGAAATCTAATATCACTGAGAAATTTTTATATTCTTCTCTTTTTTTGAATTACATTCAGAAAAATAAGGAACTCATTTAAAATGTATAAGCTTATATTTCCTAAAAACCTGAAACTGTGGAAACAAAGTGTTCACAAAGATGAAACATAATTTTTATCTAAATAACTGTAAAAATTATTTTTGTGGAAAAATTATTCATGGAATATTTTATATAGTGAGTATAAACAATTCTGTCTCGGGAGGTCAGATTTGTAAACAAGTCTTTGATTCTCAGCAGAGATAAAGCGGCTTGTCTCTTTAAACCTTTCTTTATTGGGCTTTCACCTAATTCTATCGTCCTTGAAGACGATGCATTAAAAAAAAAAAGAATGCCGAAGAATACCAAAAGGAGACTTTTCCTCTGCATATAATTTTTATTTTCATCTCAGGAACAAGAGGCAACTCTCAGAGGGAGTGGCATCGAAAGGTTAACCAATTCCCGCATTGTAGGTATTTCGAAGATTTGGAGTTTGGCCAACGTCCAGCGGCAGGTTTAATTCCCATCACCCTCCACTTTCTCACTGATGGAAATTTCTTATACCTATCTACCCCCTGTCAGTATGCCAGAAAGAATTTCCGCCATGGAAATGCAGCGCCGAACTCTTTTCTCATTATAATAATATAGAACGTTATTTTGTTCGCGATGCTACGATAAGTGGCTTCCATGGCATCTTTCCATTCCATAAGGTTTATTTTTAGAACGCATCTTATTGCCGTCTGAGGTTAGAAATTCAAAGGGGTACTTCTGTTCGCTATTGTGGCTAATTTAAAATCGTGACCACACCGCTAACCTAAACTTTAGTAACAATTCTAAAAAACGTTTCATGAATAACTTCATTAGAATACCTTATGTTCAAATAGAAAGAAGACAATCGCTTCAGGGCATTCAATGTATATATGTCTAATGTATATGTGTAATGCCCCTGCTACAATATGGATTACAGAATAATACTATATTCTCAAAATTTTAAGCTTCTTCTCTGTTTGAATACAAATGTTTGGAAAATGGAAATGAGTCCCGAAAAATAAAACGGGTTTTAAGAAGTTACACACCCACATATTATTTGGTAATACCGAAGACATAACATATTAAATCATAAAAAAGCAATAAGAAGAAGTTGTAGCAGATTTAAATAATATTTATTTTATTTTAATTAAACATTTTGTGGTTAGAAATAACATGCCACATTAATCGCGTCCTTTCCAATTCGAACATTATAAAACCTTATCAGGACTGAGTATTCTGTATGTGTTCTTTGAGAACATTGTGAAATATTTACCAGGGTGTTTCTTCTCAGGTCCTGAACTGGAACAGTGAGCTGATGAAATGTAAGCTTTGTTCTGATGTAACTGCTGGGCTGGATAATAACTGCACGTGAAGGGATTTAAAATCCTCTTTTATTAAATCACTATTAATTGCACACTTCCCAACTCGGGAGAGATACAGAAAGTAAAAGACCGCACTTGGGTCGAACTTAACAATCAAATAAACTTAACTAAATTTAAATAGAACTTAAATCAAACTTTGCTCACAGAGCGATTCGCGGAGATTGGCCTCTACCTAAAAGGGTGCGTAGCAAGATATACTAATACTAGCGCACTTCAATTTGTTTTACAATGCAATCACGTAGCAAGCACTATGGCTTATAAATTTAAACTGCTAGCTGGTCAGACGAACGTTGAGCCGAGTGGCCGTGATCTGAGACTAAAGCTCTCTCACAATAAGAGGTTTCTACCTCTGGCTTAAATAATGGTTCGCTGTACTTCAAAATTAGCATAAGCTGAAACCGCGCGCTTCTTCTGATGGGAAGTTGAAACAGAGAGGCGATAGACAGATTTAAATTAAAATAAAACTTGGTTAGTTTAACTAAAACCTTACAACCTGATTATTTTTGTAATGCAGGTGTAATGCAGGTTTTGTAATGTATGGGAGGAATAATGTTCGATGGACGTCAGCCCCTACGCTTTTTTGACATCGGATCTTTGACCGGCCAAAGATATCGAGCTGAAGTCAAAAGTACGTAAGACTTTTCAGAGGTGAATATCTAACTGAATTTTTATTTGTGGACGCTCGTCCACATCGAGCAAACCTCGTTGACGAATTCCTTAAAAGCGAAAACATTAAGTGACTGCCATGCTTAGAAAAATCTCCTTATCTTTACTTGACAGAGAACTTACGGGACTACCTTGGAGAAGCATTTGCACGGAGACATCCTCCTCGTAGAGATGTAAATGCCTTGAAGATCACATTGCTGAAAGAGTTGAACTTTGGTTAACAGCATTATTTTCAACACGAAGGCACGTTGAGATATGTGTGCACAAGTCAGAGGTGATGGCATACCATATTAAAATTCGTGAGCTCTAATTTATTTTCTAAACTCTCCTTGTACCTGCTACAATATGGAAACAAAATTATTTGTTTGCTATTTTTATTGTTCCTTGCTACAGTTTTATATCATTTGCAGTGCTTTAATTTTTTTCTTTGTGTTTATATGTTATGATGTTATGTATCATTCCACTCAAACTCATAACATTATAAACACTAAAGTTCACAGTTTGTGAAAAATCAGTTATTTCATGCATGTAAAGATAATTTTGGACATTACTCTATATTTGCGAT
>KK121650.1:122758-171543 GCA_000611955.2 Stegodyphus mimosarum | reverse complement strand
AAAAAAAAAAAAAAAAAAACCATTTCATCTAAAGCGCGCGAGTTGTGTATCAGAAATTCTAAAGATATGCTCATTTAAAAATTATTTTGCGATATCGCTGTTGAACTGAATTTAGCGGTTTAAGTGCGAAGAACATGGTATTTAGGTAAGTAAAGGTAACACACAAAACGCTAAAAAAACGCCCCTTTAGACGTAATTTAAAATCTGAAGTCTTTCAGATTTTAAAAATTTTCTTTCAGTTATATACTGTTATAATTTATAAGTTACAAATGATTTTTATGTATTTTATTACCTTTTCTTTCAAAATGTAACCCCTGAATCATTGTTTTACATTCTCATTATCAACAGATACTAATTCTTGAAGCCTTGATTTGTAAACTAACATTCGTTTCCTAAAGCAATCTCTACTACTGCGATCACCACATTTGAAGCTGACGATATCACATAACTATGAGGGTTGTTTGCTTACCATAGACGCGATCATATACTTGATTATTAAATTGATAAACAAGTTAATTGCAGCTTTTGGTTTTATCCCTGTAATTTAATTAACTTTAAGTTAAAGTTAAGGTTAATTTAGTTAAGGTTTGTAATAAAATCAAAGAGAACTCTTCAAGTTCTTCTCTTTATCCTACTTTTTTCGGAGGGGGGGTGATTTATAGACATATTATTTACTTTAGTGATACCCGTACATTGAAATGAATTCGAAAACATAGGATCTCCGAAAAGAGGTTTAGCTACGAAACTTCGTATTTCTAAACTGGGCTCTAGGTACCTCTAAATACAATTCTGACCAATCATACGGTTAGTTTTTTTTTTTTAAATTAGTAATGAATAAAGAATATAAGCTTATTTTTTTTCAATAAAAGTTCCTTGAATGAAGTATAGGTATGTAATTATAAGAAGTCATAAAAATATCTTCAGATCGCTAGCAAATGTAACCATTGTTTTGGCAGCCTGCCTATAACATACACGTCAGATTAAAAAAAAAGTCGGTCTGATGCCGATTAAATGCATTTGGTCAGAGATATATTGTTGCTAAGCAAGATACTGAAACAGACAAAGGACAGATTGAATTAAACTGTTATGCAATATATATGTTCAAAATTAAAAGTAACTTACGAGAAAATTATCGATTAATCGATGTTTTAATCTTAAGTTTGAAGTCAGTGTCTCTTAATTAACTTTTTAGGCTGCTGCATGAATTATCATGATAACTTAAAAGGTGAAGAAGCTTTTAATACCAAAATGTTAAGTAATTATAACAATGTAAAACGACGAAAAGATTTATTTTACCGCACAGATAATAATCATTCATATTGCTTAAAGTTAAGGTTTGAATTTAAAAGTCAATAACCTGACTGATTTATTCCGTGCCTGCTAACTTAATTTCAACCAATGACATTCAAGCTTACAGCATTAAACGCAAGCATTACAAAGAAGTTGGCAGCAAGCTGAAGTTCTCAATCTTAGATTTTTGCTGCTTTTTTCATTTCCACATTCTGGCGGAGTAGACGAACAGTAAAATTGCAGGAAATAATAAACATAAAAAAACACACGCGTCAATTAAAAAAAGCCTTACAACTCTTCAAAGAATTATGTTTCAATAAAGTATAGGCAATTGTTACTTATTTCCACATTCTGGCGGAGTAGAAGAACAGTAAAATTGCAGGAAATAATAAACATAAGAAAACACACGCGTCAATTAAAATAAGCCTTACAATTCTTCAAAGAATTGTGTTTCAATAAAGTATGGGCAACTGCACATTTCCATTTTTGCCTGTTAATTTTTTATTCCATTCGTATTTAAATTGATATTTTGATATTGTTTTATACAGACAGAACAAATTCCGATGAGAATTTATAGTTCACAGAACTGAACTCCAACCATCTCACGATATATCAGTGGCCGATTATCTAAAACCACTGAACACCGAAAGTTCAACTTAAGTTCAAATGCCGGCGAACGAACTGGTTACATGTATGTTTTCGTAGTTTCTCCCATATATAACATGAATATGAACTAGTTTTCCTTCGAAAAATCCTCCTCAAAGGCATCCCTTTCCTTACTCGGATGGGCTTCACGTGATTTTCTTTAATTAACTAAAAAAAACCCTGCGGAACAAACAAATTATCCTACGCAATATCCATGAAGCTTTTATAGCTTGTAGGTAATGTGAAA
Source organism: Stegodyphus mimosarum (assembly GCA_000611955.2). Classification (NCBI taxonomy): domain Eukaryota; kingdom Metazoa; phylum Arthropoda; class Arachnida; order Araneae; family Eresidae; genus Stegodyphus; species Stegodyphus mimosarum. The sequence continues at coordinate 169,361 of KK121650.1, read as the reverse complement.
AATTGTACTACGAAAGTCTATATTGCATAAAAGTGTGAAGAAAATAATTGTAAAACATACAAACATTAAATAAATGGTAAAAGAGGAAATAAATGAATGAGCCTGCGATATAAAGTGAAAGCAATGAAGTGTTAAAAATATATAGATCACCTAAAGGTAAAAAGAAATCCTGTTCTTGGCACAACAGAATATTCTAGATAAGAAAGAGCTGTCTCGAGTAGCTTTATGCTGGTGAGATTAAAAGCTGTATATTATGTATATACACATATGCCTCACCCAGTTCATTAATCTGCTTTAATAAACTTCGATTCGTTATTTGCAGATTTTTAAATAAAAAACAAATTTAAAAGATACTTTTGATTACTGTGCATAGGAAAAGAAAGAAAAAGCTGCATGTTAAGCCATCTATGTTTTGGCTTATATGAATTACTTAAAAAATCCTTTATACGATTATCATTAACTTCAGTATCAATATTTATATTAAGAAATTCTTTATATGACTATCATTAGGGTAGTAAAGTTATTGTGGCACAAAATTTCCGCGACTGTTTTCGCGTATTAGCGGATTTTCCGATTCTTGGCAAATATTAAAATTTTCCCTCAAATTACTGTGAATTTAAATCTTTTTCTGCCATTTTATTTTCTGTTCTAGGTGTTAAACTTTTTTTTTGCATTTAAATAAGTTTAATACTGTCTTCTAAATTTATGCTAAAATAATGCAAATGAAGACTTTGGACTCTGAGTTATTTTTTGGCAATTTTGTTACATTCTCGGAATAATTATAGAAAAGGCCATTTCGAAAGTGACATAAAGTAATTGCATTTACTTTAATATCAGCAAACAGCTTTATTAAACCCTCGGAATAATTACAGAAAGGGACATTTCTGATAGATGAAAGAAGTAATGGCATTTAATTTAATGTCAACAAACAGTTTTGTTAAACTCTTGGAATGATTTCAGGAAAGGCAATATTCCAAAATTACATGAAGTAACTGCATTACATTTTACAGTATTAACAAACAGTTTTATTAAACTCTGGCAATAATAATAGAAAAGACCATTTTCCAAATTTTCATGAAGTAATCGCATTTAGTTTAGTATTAACAAACAGTTTTGTTAAATTCTCAATATAATTATAGAAAAGACCATTTTCCAAACTTTAAATGTAGGAAAAGAAATCTGAAATAAAATATTTCAAATTCCTTTTCATAAATTCATAAATAAGGCATTTAACGCAAAAATCTGTACATATTGTGTTACTGAAGAAATATTGAATAAAGATGTAATGAAGAACATTTGGTTAGCTTTATGTACATACAAAATACACATTATTTTATTAGCTGGATCAGCAGATATGCCTTTAATGTATTATTCAATACTCTTCACCGCTTTCATTTTTATTTTTGTATTTCGGCTTTCTTGACTCTATTTTTGGAAATGGTTACATTTTGATATTCACTTTTAATTTTTTTACAAGCTTTCTGGAGCTGCATCTTTATCTCACTAAAAATTTTAAAAAAGTATGTTTTATTCGTTGAAGGGAGGTTATAAAAACTGATAATGGAACTCATTATAAATATGCTATCTGTTGTTAAGGCATATGCACGGTTTCATTGTCCATTGTTTTTGTTTAATTTCATTTTTTCATTTGATTTTTCTTCAGCTTTTTTTATCTTTAAACTTTGTGAATCTTTTAACTTTATTGCTGTGTGGATTGGTACTCGTTTTAGCATTCATACATCTGCAATATATTCATTTTTGTCTTGTGCTTAATGCTTAAAATATTTCTGTTTACATTATCATGCATCTTATTTTTTTAGTTTCATACTTATAAAATTTTACTATTTTTAGCTTTGTGTTTAAATATTTTTTACAATTGTGAAACTGACAGTGGATGAGGAAAACTCACCTGATTAAGTACTTTCTTTCAGCTTAAATAAATAAACTTAAATCTTTGTTGACTATCTTACATTACTGGATCATTAGGCATTTTTAAGCCTTATATATTATAATTTCCTTTTGTTTCATATTTTGACCCTTTTTTTTTCATACACTCTTACGTACATACATATGTAGCATATTAGAAGCCAAATTAGCAGCAACTTTAAGCATGTTCCTGATGGGATTTTGAAGCTTCATTTTTTTTCTTTCTTTTAGATTTTTGGGATTATACATTGATTTATAAGATAAAATTTTCCAGTATCGTTGTGATTATATGTGTATAGGTAATAACATTTTCCCGTGGTGATGTAGAATATAATGATGTATCTGATACATAAAAAGTGTGCCAGCAATCGTAGTTGGGTGAATCAGTCCTTTGATGTTAACATACCATTCTTTGTCGCAAGATGCACATCCGTTATACAATAATTACATTTGCACTTCTCATTTACTTATGAAAATACATCTGAAGTACGAAATAGAAGCGATTGACTACATGCTAGTAGGACACAAAAGCTAAGAAAAATGCGTAGATTTAATACGAACGTAGGATCAAGAATAATATAATAATAATGGTTCTACTTTAATAAAGGTGATTAATTAAGATTTTAACTTTCAAAATTTAATATTATTATTATTATCTAAAAGACTTTGGACTAAATAAGTAAAAAAATAAGCTCAATGCAATAAAAATGCGTAAAAACCAAAATACATTCAAATAAACACGAAAGCTTACATAAATTTACAGCAATGTTATAACGAAACGGTAATAAATTTTAGAGAAATACTCAATGAACAATGCTACATAAATGCAAGATTTATTTAAAGGCCGTACATTAACTTTCTCAAAAACGTTGCTTAATGTTGGCTGTAATACTAAAGAGGCCCACCAGCGACCGAGCATAAAGTCGTTAAGCACTGGTAGTTCGGTCCAAGGTTCGAACCCCGCAAACGGGCCGGCTGCATGGACGTTTTCATGGATTTCCCCATGTGTAATGTGTATACAAGCTAGTTTCTCTTAGAAAGCTATCCACAAAGGCATCCTTACCCTTATGCAAGCACCTGTCTAGTGCGTTGCCGTAAGCAAATAAACGAAACCAAACTAAACCTAATGCTCAAGAACAATTTCGACGGGCTATGTAAGAAATTGTGCTGTAAGCTGTAAGTCCTAGTAGTAATTTAAAGATATACTCACAACAGAAAAAGTGTACAAACGAGTAAGAATAATGTTTCAAGTGAAACTCTATAAGCACTTTCTTTACTTGTACTGTCAAACATCAATTACTTTTTTTAATTACTAAGCAGTAATTTTATTGTAGTTGGAAAAAGGAAAAATAGTTTTATGCGCGAAATCTGTTTAACCACATTGTTTTTTCTTTTTTAGCTCTTTTTATTACTATCAGATGTGAGTAAGCTGGTACAAACTTGAAATGAAGTATTGATTTCAATAAAAAAAAAATTGGAGAACGATTACATGCTATTTCTACCTTCAGTAAGTAGTTATTGGAAAATTTCCAAACATTTTTCTGCTGTCGTAAATGCTTTTGAAAAATAGTTAGCAATTTTTAGAAATCTTCAGTCAGATAATCTAAAAATGTTAATCTTAAAATGAAAACGTAAAAACTACTATCAGTTTTTTATTAATAGTTTCTCGAATTGATTTACAGTTTCAAAATTCTGTGCAAATTTAACAAAAAAAATGATTTGCTATTATTAACACCTAAAATCTGCGTTTATAAGGAATTTCCATATGCGTGTTCTCACTGTGTAAGGGAATACGCTCGGCCAGTAACGGGAAGCTCCGTTGTTCGAATCCCGGTGAAAGCACTATTACTTTCTAACATTTTTCTTTCCAAAAATTCTAAAAACCTGCATATGTTGTTTTCGATTTTTTAAGAAATTTTGTTTAACCAAAATAAAAAGTCGCTACTAATTTACAAGCCATATACTTTTGCCACTGCCGTAATTTGTTCCAGCTTGTTGCAGTTTAGAAGTTGAAAATTTTTAAATTATAACAATTTTAGGTTGTTAATTAGTAAGACAAATAGATCGTTAAAACAATTAATACTTTAAACTGGCGTTACAGTTGCCTATCCAAGCTATACTACTACAAAAAAGGGTTGTTATGAAAATAAAAAATCTTTAATTAATTAGCGGCCAACTAAGGTGCGTAACTGGGAAGAAGAAAATATGATTTTGATATAATGACACATGTTCTTATTCTTTATTTCGAGAACGTTTTGGACTCTGAAAATCTAAGTTGCTTAAACAATTTACGGTACAGCGCATAATTATTGAAACAGAGTTAACATTGCATTAAATTTACTCCTTTACACCTATATAAAATTAGGTGTATAGAGTTCTATTCCAAGCATAAGCTCGTGAATTAAAATAACAATGAAAGACGGGAAAAGAGCTGAGAAAGCAAAAAGAAGTAAAATTTACTGATTCTAAATCGAGTAACGACGATGTTGAAGAAGCAAAGATTCGACAGAATTAGAAGAAAATTTAAGTGATCATGAAAACAGTCAAACTAGCCAAGAAAATTTATTTTCAAAACAGAATTAATTCCTCAAATTATCTTTGCTGGTTTAGCTTTCAAATATTAAGCTGGAATCTAAAGAACCGACTTGGTTATTTTATGTTCTATAAATACGTAATAACTAAATGGCAAGGTACAACAAAAAATATAAAATTGTCAATGGAAAGTGCCAAAGGAAAATATAAAATGCCCACAAAAAATGTAAAATTTTTCAAGAGGATATTTTTCTTCAAGGAACAAAACATATACTTTTGTACCATTTACTTATATGAATGTCTAGGTCAGTGACTTTAAGAATGAGTAGAATTTTATATAAAATTCTCGGCCTGTTTAAGGTTGCCTCCCCAAATTTATCTATAGCTTGTATTAAAATGCTATAACATATTGACAGTTATTGTTAAATGTGTCGTATTACATTTTAAAACATGTAATTTTCTCCGTTTCATTAAACTGAATAAACTTGCACCATATCTATTAATAGAAAACCATTTCATACTAATCTGATACATCTTTTATAAAGTCTTGATGTCTGAGTGTAGAAGCATCAGACCGTGTCGTCACTAATACTTCAGGATTACCTTCAGGGTACAGATCGGAATATTAAGCAAGGAAGAAAAAATTTCTCATAAGAGAACAGAAGTGGGACATTGTTTCAAGGCAGGCATTTCCGAACAAACTAATGATATCATGTAGATTACTGAAATTGTTACGCTTTTGAATTCGCAGGTAAGGAAGCGAGAAAGAGACAATTAATTCAGTATTTTAAATCAATATACACTTGAATGCAAAAGTGTTTTCGTATTAAATCCGAAACGTATTGATAAAAACACTCACAAGAAGTTTATGAAATCCTACCAATAACTTATTTGGCATAGTTAAAGGTTAGGAAAGACGTAATAAATTAGCATTATATTTCCGCCTTAATAAGGAATAACAAAACAACACATGAAGGTATATGAAAAATAACTCAGAAGGCAAATTCGAAAGCTTTATCTCCAAACATATTTTTGCAAGTTTACGATGAATTTATTGCCGTCACAGAACAATATGTCCCACCTTGAAATTCTATTAATCACGGTGGTAGCCTGGACGATTGGCAACTCGTAATTGTTTAGTAGAGCCATAAAAGATGCAATACAGGATTTATATTCAGCCGAAGTCATGGCTATGTTACTTCTCAATTTCTGAGCGAAATTACAATTGTAGTGCATCGGAATCCCAAATATAAGATGAGCTCGGTTATTTTATTGTGTAATTGATTCGCAATATAGACAACTCCAAATTTTACTTGCTATTTCTGAGCACTTCCACGGTTAACTCAAAACCGCGGTTAAGTCTAGGATAATTTAAAAACAACATAGTAAAGAAGAAGAATTCATATTATAATCCACAGAAAGACAGGATCAACAGTTTACCTACATTTTCAAGAAATTTACAATACAGAAAAAGATACGAGATCCTTAATTCGGTTGTGTAAATTAAATAAGTATTAAAAATGTAAGTAGAGATGGAATAAAATTAAGTTAAAAATGGTTTTAAAGAATAATACATACAAATGAATTCGGACAATCTCATTGAGTTTAAATTTAAGAAAAAATGGTTACAGCTTTTGTCTTTATCATGCAATGTCTATATGTTCCGAATTATACAAATTACGTTATACTACGCATAAAATCAACTCTATGATGCTATGGCATAATTTGCTGATACTGCTATGATATCATGTATTTTCTTTTCATGTTTGAATTCTCCATAGACAGTTTTGTTTTACACTGGACATCATTTTTGATAGTAATTTTCATATCTCTCTGCAGTAAACAAACGTAACTTTTCCTTTAACAAAGGCTCTGTTTATCTGCCCGTCAGTTAATAGGGAGTTGAAAGTACTAGAAGAAAATTATGTTACTAATACAGGATTTATTTTAGTGGCTAGTAAACATACTATTGATAGTAAATAGCATTAATGTATGTTTGTCAATTTAATAATTAATAAATTGACTATATATTTAGTTAATTAGTTTATTAATCCATAGTTAAGCCCACTAATTCCGTAACAACTTAATTACTTATATAATTAATTTATTAATTAATACATCGTAATTTATTGATTCTGTTTATCCATTATGTAATCAATCAAAACTAGTAATTTCAAATTCTCAAATTCTGTCGATCTTAAAGCATTATAGTTGCGTTAGAATTTCAGTATTCTATTATAGAGACACTAGATATTTTTGAAGCAGGAGTCATGAAAAATGAGCAATGCCCTTGTCGGGACTCGAACCACGGACCTCTCGAATATGCGCCCAGCGTGCTGACCACTACACTACGAAGACAGGCGAAGACGGCGGGAGAAATACCTTATACTATATACACTTGCGTGCAAAATTAAGAGAATTCACAAATTCTACGTATTTTTACGAAAAATATTGAACCAAAAGAACTAATTACGTCGTTAAAGGATTATGCGAATATTCGAATATGTAAGCGTACAAGTGCATGTCTGCAGAGCTGTGTTTGAGGAAGGAATATAAGGGCATGGCGGATTTTCGACGATTTGTGTGCTCATACTCCTTCACTACATTCACCATGTTTCTTCCAAGAGTTAGGTAAATTTTATGAGGTATCAGGTAAAATGAGTGGCTATGAACGTATGGATGACCGAATGAAATGGAGAATTGCCGGTAGATTGGAGGCAGACCAATCGCAAGTGTAGGTGATTACAGAACTCAGTGTAACGCCCAATGTCGTTTGCAATTTGTGGAAACAGTTTCAGGACACTAGATCCATATCGAAAAAACCTGAAAAAGGTCGACCAATATCCACAATGGCGAATGAGAGTTGTTATTTGGCACTTTCAGCGCGACGGCACAGAACTTCTACTACTTCACAACTCTCACGCAAGCTGTGTGCTACCGAGTTTCCCAGTCTACAGTTGCCCGAAGATAGGGCTGTACGCCAGAAATCCCTCTGTTTGCGTCCAGGTCACAGCAGCATACAAAACAGAGCGGTTAACATAGTGCAAACAATATGCGGCTTGGACCAGACTTGAGTGGCACACCGTGGTTTTTAAAGATAAATCAAGATTCAGCCTGAACATTGATTCTTGGAGTACCTGTAGATGGAGACAACGTGGAACACGATACCATCCCTTTCTTATCACGGAAGAGGATTGTTATGTCGGTGAACGCGTAATGGTTTGAGAGGTATTAAATGCTGCCGGCCGCACACTCTTGCATATGTTTGACAAAGGCTTCCCGATTGCTATGAGGTACACAGAGGGGATGGTAGAATCTTATGTTCGATTGGCAGGGGCACAGTGTGGTGTGCATTCGCGTTAATGGGCGACAACCTTCGTTCACATAGGACTCACCTAATTGAAAATGGCCTTGCCATCGGCGCAGAATCGGCTGCCACAGGATCTCCTCAACTGCCTCTTATCTAGAATGCGGTCACGCTGCACGATCTGTGAGGAGGGACCATACTTCATATTAGACTCATTTTCAGTTCGGTATCGCCACATAAATTTTGGTTATCCCTGCATTATGAGCTTTACTGGTAAACATTCGTACATAAAATGGCTTTTGAATGGGGCATATCTCGGTTATAAATGCATATTCATAAGAAATTCTTTAAAAATATGCCCATTAGTTTTTCAGAAATTCGACATAATGTGCAAATTCTCTTAATTTTGCACACAAGTGTATATGAGGTATACATTCCATAATAAAGGAGTTCTTGAGAAGGTCTTTCTAAGAGGATCTGAATCCTGTTAATTTTCCCCACTGATAAAAATGCAAAAACGTTTCATTATCTGCCAGTACATACTAGTATTCAGTGGTTTTAGTAATTTCATCCACTAAAAGATCGAAAGGATATATATATATATTGCATCGCATATTTCCATTCAATATTGCCATGCGTGAAAAAAACAGAATTTCACCAATTGGAAATCGAGTAAACCTCGCCATTAATGATAAGAAAGAGAAGTCTATCTACTAGTAGTCACTTTGCCAGACAGTTGCCTCCAATATGAAGTCTATTTGTTTCATTTCTGAAAAGGATCGAGTACATTGGTTATGAAAGTGATTGCATACGGATGATAATTATTTCGTTTGCATAGGAAATTCAAGATCATTGAAGGCAAGGTCAAAGTTTCTTCAAACAGGTTCTTTAAATACCTTATTTATTTCACTCATTTACATTCAATCTTGTTAGGTTATTATTAAAAAATTAATGATATGATAAGATGTCATAATACAAGCTGTTTATTTAACTCATTAAAACTGATGATTAAGCTGATTGATAAATTTTAAATCAAACTTTAATTTAAAAAATGATTGTTTTATTAAATATAAAAATTGTAGACATGTCCCGGTTTTGTAAAGTCCTTATTTTATTCTAACCAATTATTTTTAATTTTACTTTCCTTTCCCTCCTGATTTCAGTTTCCTGCCGGAATGTAAATTTTAAATGAGGTATTATACTAATCTAAACGTGTTTCAGAAGCAGTATTTAAGCTGTGTTTCAAGATTTCGAAAAGGAGTAGTAGCGGATTTAGTTCCGAGTTTATGCTGCGTGTTTGAATAAAGCTCTCTATAGTTTGTGTAAGACACCTTTTCAGTTTATATTGATAGTTTTAGGCTCGGCTTTGCTGTCGCAGCCGATTTAGCGTTTAGTTAAGCTGAGGAGGCAGCCGTTAACCATTCAAATTTATTAGTGATTTGTTACATTTTTACTTTCTGTTAAATTTAAGTTAGCCACAAGTGGTGGTGAATTGTGAGTACCAAGAGCGCACATCTGGTTATTTTAGTTCAAATAAAAAAGGTTACTTAAAACCTTCTTCTGCAGTATTTATTCTTCAGAGATCTAGCGAGTATTCGTTACTTCGTCTCCTACGTAGAACCTACACTGTATGCTTCTAAAAAGAACACATAGACTCTATAATTTGACCAAGTGTGATTTTTTTTTCTGTTTATTAACTGCGTAATCCTTCCCTTAAAATGTCTTAACTATGTTACTTATGATCCTTAGATCATTCTTGCTCTTTCCTTTTCACTTTTTTTTCATCAGAAGAGAAACAGTTTGGCCCGGGTTCGAATACTAGCGTAACGGCTGGTTGCATGTGTGCTTTCGATGTTCTCCTCATGTGTAACGTGAATTGCAAATAAATTATCTTTCGGAAACCTCCTTAGGTTTCCGAAAGATAATTCTTATTCAGATAATGCTAAAGATAATTCAAGGCATTCTTTTCGTTATATAGATTAGCTCTTGCATGCCTTAGCATTTTGTGTGGATGAAGGAGGAAGTGTTTTCATTGTCTTATTTGGCGAGCAGAACTATATTCTAATATTTTTAACTAATTCTTACTTCTTAGTTAATTTATATATGCACACACGCGCATACATATGTAATGATGTTTGTTATATTACAGTTTAATTTAGTTATGCCTTTTAATTATAAATAGGACTGTGGGAAACTTCGCTGCAAAAACATTTTGCTCTTAGCAAACACAGCAAACTGCATTGTACTTCCTGGAAAGTCTTTAAGTTTCTTTACTAATTAGCTAAGTGACGAAATGAAGACTATTGGTATTACAAAGAATGCTAAGATATAACAAGGTAGAGATGCCACATATTTTTCACATCTATAATGCAGTAATACATTCAGTACATTATTATAAGTCAAGACGCAAGAGAAACACGCCGACGTGGAAAATAAAACAGGCTAATCGACAATGTATTCGGCGTAGATTTTGTGAAATCCCAATCGATTTCGAGGGCAAAACGGGTTCCCCTTCATCAGGAGCAAAAACTTCTGCCTCAGAATTTTCAGCAGAACCTCAGGCGGAGTGTTTTGCTTCTGATGAAGGGGGACCCGTTTTGCCCTCGAAATCGATTGGAATTTTATAAAATCTACGCCGAATACATTGTCGATTAGCCTGTTTTATTATATAAGTGTTCAACAGATACCTTAACACTTCGTGAGAGAAATTATGTAGTAGTGAGAGAAAATATTTGCTTTTAGTGAGAAATTATCTGCCCAGAATAATAATATTCATTGTTTCGCACACAGTATATATTAAAATTTGTTTTGCATATGGTTACCATGACATGAGGTGTTATTGAAACAACAGCGAACTACGCTTCAAAAAAAATTCCTCACATTTATTTATTTATTATTTTTATGCTTTCGGTGCTAAATTGTGCACTTTGTAACCTTTATCATCGACTGTAGACAAAAAAGAATTAACATTTTTAGACATTTCTAATGAATGACTTCACGAAAACATGCTGAGGGCTTTGAAAATATGGTAGGAACAGTTTCACAAAATGTAGAAATAATTTCTCTTATTAAGCAACATGATTTCAAACACACAAGGTTATAAATACATCAGCAAGCACTTCATATTTTTGAAATTTCGCAGTTAGTACAAAAGTGTATAAAATTAAAGAGTTTTTAAAGTATTTTTGAAATGTAGAATTTTTAATTGAAACTAAAAACGTTTCATTTGCAACAAAACACGAAAAGCCGATAAAAAATTTTGAATGAAACTGGCATTATTATTGCGCTTAGCCAGAAGATCAGCTAAGATATGATGGTCAGCGTAAAATATGTTTCTTAAGTGATCACTCATGGATGCTGTCTGTTAATTTTCTTTATGAATACCCATGACGGTAGGTGATCCATGTTTTGCAATGACTTCAGGTAACTCCGCAATCAAAACCAAATGGTTTTCAATCGAGAGATCTAGATAACCATTCATACTAAAATTCATTTTTGCCAAAAGTTGAGAAAAAGGGAATGCAAAGTTGGTATCATACTGAATGTCCCGAAACATAGCGGAAAACTTTTCCTAAAAACGCGTTTGCAAAGAACTAGTTTGGAAGGCAGACTTCTAGCTGTAATGTTTTCGACCGATGAAAAAAAATTCCGTTTGATACTATTCTTCGCACAAGTTAATCATTCAGAAGAAAGAAAGCACCATGGCATCTAACGAGGCAGCATAACTATGCAAAATTCCAGGAACCAAGTATTCTTCGAAAAGTTTCATTTGACCAGGTTTGTGGGAAATAAACTTTCGTCCGGTCTGAAAGCAGCTTAAAAAATTAAAGACAGCAGCAGTCAGCACAATCAGCTAAAAGACAGAAACCTCGGGACCAGTTCTTGGAGAGGATGTAGTTCCTCTTTCGTCTAATTTACAAGATCTAAAAATCTGCATAGCCAATGCATGGTATTCTCTGGATATGAATGCACTCCGGAAGCATGTAGACTCGATGCCCAAACGAATCAAAGCAGTTATCCTTGCAAGAGGTGATCTAGTAAAATATTGATCTTGGGTTTCTAATTCAATGGCCAATATGTGTCATTTGAATCCAATAATGAATTTGAATATGTTAGCTTAAGACCATAAAATGAAAAAGGAATATAGTTTGGTTTTATGAAGTATAAAATAAGTGTGGAATTAAGCTTTTGTTTTAAAAAAATAGCAGTGGTGTTCTTTTTATATTCTTATCTTTTATTATGATATTCTTTTGTTATAGTATTATTTTCTTATATTGTTTTCTTTGGAATCAACAGTGTGTTATTTTAGCTCCACACACCTTGAAATACAATTTCAGTTCATTTCATTCATACGTAGCAACATATGTATGATGAAAAATACATATGATGTTTACAAAATACGCATGATCCGACTTTTGAAGAAATATTATTACTTCAAAATTTTAAAGATTTGTATTATTCAAACTTTGTTTCAAACTTGTTGAATCACTGAATATGTTTCCAGAAAATGTAACTTCTTTTAAAATTTCGCAAGAAGTTATGTTCCTTTAATTAAACAGCATAATTAACTTATTCTATGGGCATATTTAACATCTAAAAAATCACTTCTCTGTAACAGTCTAAGCATATAGAAGGCAAAGTAGTTTCATTTGAAGAATAACTGCATAAACAAACATAAACTTTTCTGATCATTCATTTACTATTCTAATCATAATTCTAACATCCTGATATTGCAGAAACAAAGTAACTACCATGCTAATCAATCATAGACCACTCTAATGACTGCCTGCAGTGATTTCATTCTGATATTTCAGAGGTTAAAATCTACCATAAACCTTCATGTACTATTCTAACCATAATTCTACCATTCTGATATTTCACAGATAAGGATCTACATTCTACTCGTTCATGTACGATCAAAAATATACCATTTGAATGTTGCAGAGTCTAGGCGAATCATTCCTATACCATTCGAATCATAAATCTACCATGCTGATACTGCAAAAAGCAATCTTTGTATAGTATTCTAATCATGGTTTTAACACGTTGACCTTGCAGAGGTCATTCTTATCATACATTTATCATTCCAATCCTAGTTCTACAATGCTGATATTACATAGACCATTCTAGTCATCATTTTACCATGTTGATATTGCATACACTGTTCTAATCATTATTTTACTCATGCTGCTATTGCAGAGACTATTCTGATCACTTATATGCTATTCTACTCATAATTTCATCCTGTTGATATATTGCAGAGATGATGATTCACCTTTCTGATCACAATTCCGCCATTCTGATATTTCAGAGATAACGCTGTACCATTATAATCTAATTAAACATGAGTCACTGTAATCATAATTGCAGCATTTTAATATCTGCGAGGTAAAGATCTTCCCTTCTAATCTTTCGTGCAATGATTAGAAGGAGAGGTACCGTAGTAAAAGAGATTTCCTAATTGTTACACATGGCCACGTCCGTACAGATAATGCGGTTAACGCGAGCGAAATCGGAAAAAGCAGGCTTCTCAAGAGATTTGTAAGATCTGATACTCAAGTCCTTGAAAAATACGAATGGACATTTTAAAGTAAAATGAAGGTCCATAATGTCTTAACCATCGACTTGTTTATTTACTGGTGTTTTTGAACAAAATAAGAAAAATCCGTAATTATATTAATCCTATTAAGTTCAATCAAAATAAAGTAATACAAAGCTATTCAGTTAATTTAAAATAGAGAAAAATAAAGCTTTCATTTTAAGTTAATACAAGCATCTAATTACATTTCCTTAGAAAATCATACATATTATATTCTTTTATTTAAAAATTTAATTCTTTCACCATTTCGTTTTTGTTATGTTCGTGAAAACGACGTCGAATGGTGCATGTTTATCACCTTAGTGTTTGAAATTGAAATAAACGGCAGTTCGTTTTGATAATAATGATCTGAAAATGCATTTAATTTTTAAAATGCTAAAATAATATCAAATAATTTTAACAACACTTAAAAGCTTTGCACTCGAATGTCAAAAATAGTTCCTTAACATTTCAGTTGTAAGCTAAGTGCTTTTGCAGAATCATAATATAAAATCTGCTTCCATATGATGGTGTTGTCATGCAGTAAGAACCGAAAATAAAGCCTTTCGGGTAGGTCTAAATTAGTTCAAAACACTGGAGAATTTTTTAATAGCCATTGTCATTTGTTGATAGAATTCAGAATTATTTTAACGGCAGGGTTGTCATTATGTTTACTAGAGAGATTGCTTTTTAGATCATGTTGGAATTCAACAGCTGAATAGCTGAGAATCTGTTTTCAATTTAGGAATTTTTAACGGAATGAAATACATCTGTGAATAGGACAATTATTTTATTTAATCTGTTTATTTTTTGCATTTAAGCTACAAGACTTCTTTAAATTTACACTTTATTTTCTTATTCATTTTATCCTGAACTTTTAATCTTCTGCAGCCTAATCAAAAATGAAAATTAAGCGGCTTTAATGAGCGAACTAGTGTAAGTAAAACAAAGAAAGCATTAATGCTACCAGCAACTTGCTGCTCTCATCATCATCCGCTTGCTGTTCAAGCACGTATCGGAGAGTGTGTTTGGTTTTTTTCTGGTATTTAGGCTTAGATACTGTAGATATATATCTAAAAGCCGGTAAAGGCTTAAATGTGCTGTATTTTCAGCACCTCATGGAGTGATGATTAAATTGTTACACTTTTAATTTGTATCTGCAACCGCAATTCAAAGTAGATTTTTAGTCTGCATTTCACTGTTGCTACAGTCATTAGTATTCTAGACTTAAGGCAAGGATGTTAAGCTGTCTGCAGAGTAAGAAGATCAAATACGTGGTTTAGTTTAAGTTTGATTTAACTTTACGGTACATTAAGGGAGCACTTTACTGACTCATTCATCTAGTGATCTCTTGCTCATCTCTTCACGTGATTTCCAATTTTGTGCTTCCTAATCTACTTGAAGAAGCGTTTGAAGTCATTTTTAAGCCCACTCACGGATGCATGCATGTCAGTTTTAATTACTGGCATGAAAAGACAAATTATCTCTTAATTTTACAAGTAATTAGTTCTATTTTGACATACATGCGCAACCAGCTTCTGAAAGGCAGAGTAAAATCTCCGATGACATCATGCTTGTCGGGCTGTTACGTCGATTTTCCTTCTTTCATTTTATAGTGTACATTTTATAGTATGGGGGTTAGGTGATTTCTCTTATTTCTTTTTCATATTGATGTTTAAGACAACAGATGTTCGATATGCTTTGCTCACAGCTTGAAAATACAGATGTCTTTTTTTTTTTTTTAAGTCCAAAGGGGCTTTCTGAAGGATGAAACATTAAAAGTCTGAATCACTTTTCAAACTGTTGCCACCAAATATTGCAGCTCTATATTATATTTAAAGAAATTAAATAAAGAGGAATCCGCATAAATGTATGTATATTTCTGCCAAATGGGATAAAACAACGGAACCTAGAGCCATCCAATTTTGAATACGTATGTTTATACCACCCGAATATGCGCATCTGGAAGCCCAAATTTGGAATTTGGAATTTATTTTATTATATGTTTCATATTTTATAAAACTTTAACGAATTTTTGATGAGCAAAATCAAACGATTTAAAAGCGAGCAATGGCAAGACTCTAAGGGTAAAAAAAAAAACTTTTTTATCTCCAACGCGCGAAACTGTGTATCGGAAATTCTAAAGAAAAACTCATTTTAAAATTATTTTGTGGTATTGCTGTTGAACTGAATTTTATGGTTTAAGTGCGAAGAACATAATATTTCATAAATAAAGGTAACACACAAAATGTTAAAAAAACGCCCTTTTGGACGTAATTTAAAATCTGAAACCTTTCAGTTTTCTTAGTCCAAAGGGATGTAATCTCGAAGGGCTATTACTTTCGTTTGGGCGTTTTGCGTCGTTTCACAAAAATGTCCGATTCACTTTTCAATTTAGTGCTTATGTTTCTTTGTTGGTAATTGAAGTTGCATTGGGTTGGCTATTGGAATTTTTGGAATTGTACTGTGTTGGTTATCGGGTCTGTACTGGATGGATTAATGGAATTGTATTGGGTTGACTATTGGAATTATATTGGGTTGGTTTTTGTGTTCGTATTGGGTTTAGTTTAATGTTTGTTTCGTTCGGCAAGTTATTATATTATTAAGCAAGATCCCTTTGGACGTAATCGAAAATCTGAATCCTTTCAGATTTTTTTTTTCGTATGGATGACTACAGCTCTCTTAACCTGACCACCCAGGAATACACCCAAGATTCATCCTAATATTTAATTACAGTTTTCACAATGGAAACGTCCTTGACGAAGTCTCTGCAAAAATTTTGGATCATTGTGCTCTTTAGATTACTTTACATCGAATACGTTGCATTACTGTGTACGCATGGTGATTCTAAAATATCGAGCAAAAATGTAAAGGCAAGGAGAAGGGGCCGAAATAAGGGCATTTTGCAATGGAATGTGTGTCTAGAGCGTTGTTGAGCTGTAGGTTAAAGCGTTCTGCTAGCTTAAATTTTTTCATCTTCCTTGTAGCATGTTCCCTGTTCCTTTCGAACGGCATGCATTACTACACGAACGCAGAGTTTGTCGACATGCATATTTTCTATGGGACAGCTACCCAGAAGAGGTACAGAGAAACGATTCCCAGATATGTCCTTTGAGCAGCTGATATATCTGCTCAAATTTAATTTATCCTTCAATTTCTATTTTATTTTTTAATAATATATGATTGGTATAAATGATATACATTAAAATATATTTAATTTAATAACTAATAATAACGATAATAGGATAAATTTTATAAACATTTCCAGTGTTACTTTATTTAGTAAAGCATGTTTCTAAAAGCCATATGTTTATGTTTTCTGTTTCAGTAAAACCATATCATCTACGACTTCTCTCTTTTGAAAATTTTCAGAACCCCGCCGCTCCCTTACATCTGAAACTGAAGATCAATTGTCACCGAGCAATTTTAATTTCGCGGAAAATTTCAATATCTTCACTTTTCTTAAAAAGTAAATTCTGACAAAAATTTTATAAGGATTTAAGGGCGAAACACATTTAGAGGCTAGATAAGTGACACCTGCAATATCTAGAAGTTGTTTCGACTTAAAATGTAAATTAAAATTATATAGAACTTTCTGCAGATGAAGGTGATTAATGATGATAACTTGTACGTCTTATGCGCAAATAAAAAGAAAGAAAAGCCGTTCAGTATATCCCGTAATATAGGACAGTAAAAGCTTGAAATGCTAGCCAATCTTTCTTTAATTAGAAACAAAGAGATTAAGGCACTAAAGGCCAGTAAAAAATAAGTAAAGTTAAAAGCTATGAAGTAAAAGGCTGTGAAGAATTAGTAAATTAGGAATCAGTAAAAAGTAGGATTTAGTATAGGATAGGATAGTAGGATTCAGTAAAAAGCTATGAAGAGTTAACATTTCTCGCAAAGTTAACGAAATTTGCAATACAGTCCGGCTAATCAGTCTTCCTCATTCCTATCTGGTATGTGCTAAAAGCAAAAATTCTAAAAGGGATGTTCTTTGAATTAACATTTCTTACGAGTTTATTCTCTCTACAACATTTGCTGTCGTACAGGTAGCAAAGTTATAGAGCTTTTAAGAGGCGTCTTTAAACCTGAAGTTAATTTTTCATAAAATGGCCTGAGTTGTCTTTCGCAAAAAAATGGTAAACCTAAGTTTTTTCTTCTTATTCTTAGTTATTGAGATTTTTGATGATGTATGGTAGAAAAAATCATACTGTGATTACCTCATTATCTAAGATGCAAAATACCTTTTTTATTTTCAAATAAATTATACACTGTTGATAAGCAAGATTTAACTTTAAAGCTCTTGGAATAACATAGAGATAATTATAAATGACGTATCATTATATTACATAGTAAAAAATATAGCAAAAATATGTAATAAAAGGAAAAAAAAAACATTTACACTTGACACCCTTAAGTTCCAGGTCGTGTTGCACAATACATTCATTCGTCGCTAGAGCACTTAAAATGTGGCTACCGGAATATAGAATATTTTACATTTAATATTTATTTAATAAATCAAACGATGAAAAAGACAAGCGTTTTTCATTGTATTTCCTTAACATTTCAGCATTTTGCAATTATGACTCATTGGTACTGAACATGGCCCGTTACGCTTCTGAGCAAAGTTTTTACCTTTTTAACATGGAGCTCTGAGATCTCTCACTTGCTCAAATAAGTTGGGCTTCTTGTAATTTCAGCTTTAGCCTTTTCTATGGATCACTTTTTACTTACAGTACAGGAGAAAAAAGAAGCCTTTGTGTGCAAGTGGATTTCTTTTAAAGAGAGGCATTTGCCAACTTGTAAGGTTTAACCTAACTGACTTTTACAACCGTGGGGATTCCCGTGACCGACGCTTGCACAAGGAAACGAATCTAAATATCAGCAGCGCAGGCCAAAGTGCACTTTTATATTTGGGGTACAATGACTGGTTTCTATGCAACAAAACTTAGATCGACGTCCAAGGTCTTTTACCAACTTTGAGACACTATCAGAGCGGTATTTTCAGACTTTACTATAGTCTGTTGCTTTAAATGGACACTTTCCGATTCTTCCCCATTTACGATTGTAACACGTTGTCATCATCACCGAACAGCACTTATTTTTTTCACCTAATTTGATGTTTTAGTTCAAGCCAGTCTTCATCGGTCCTTTTTTCACGATCTGAAGCGCGCTAAAACAGAGGCGTCGAACCTTTTAGCTTCGATGGGCCACATTGGAAAAATGGATATGCCATTCTTCCATTCTGAGATATTTTGGACCACACGAATTATTTTTAATACCAGTGGCAGGTCGTGACCTCCAAAATAAGTAAACACACAATTGCGTAGGTTTCAATGAAAATATTCTGGTTTGCTCAGTCTTGATAGCTGAAAGAAGTTTTTGAATTTAACATCTAGGAGAGAAATGTGCGGGTTTGACCGCATTACTTAACTTTTGCTCAGTGTTTACTATATTGCTACGTTTTTCTCTTCTCTTCTTCTTCGTACGTTAAGGGTTCGTGGATTTGGAGTGAATAACGACGACACTACTTGGTGAAATATTGAAACAAACTTTATTGGATAGTATTTTTCAAGACAGCTCTAAAATCACGCTTATAGTTGTCGAAGAACTACTATAATCACGCTGAGACAATCAGCGACACAGCCTTCAGGCTATCAGGTTATAACGGTGAAGACGGCTTCACAGCAAAGCACCGGAATATAGTTCCCGACTCTGCTCCGTCGTTCTCGGAACTCCACGTACTCTCGAGAATCTAAACGCTAGAACTCGCGATGCACTCGACGATACGCTAGAGTACAGCTCCCGACCCGGTTCAGTCGTTCCCGGAACTCAACACACTCTAAGATAAGACTCGACGATGCACTGCCTCGCGATACACTAAGAGACTCGCTCGATGCACTCGATGACAAACTTGGCACTAGACTACGCGCTGACTTTTAACTAACTCCGCACTGACCAACTAACTCGCACCGATTCAACTGACTCCCTCTCCGCGTACCAGCAGGGTTTATACAGCTTTTGGCTTGTGTTCGAGAACGTTCTGAGCTAAACCAGAAAGAATTCGTTCTAGAAGGTTCTCCATGCGTCTATAGCTCATCGCAATTTTGTCGCCAAATAGGCGATTTCTCGCCAAATGTGGCAACATTGCCTTTTCTTACCATTTATGGCAACCCTAAACCTGCTTTGCGGGAAAGCTATCTTACAGCGCCTGGGCATTTCGTAACAATATATTAAGAAAGCATATACATACAAAACTTTTCAGTGAATCAGTGATTTATTTGATTCATACGGCGAGCCGCCACTGCCTAACACTAAGGAGGGCTGATGAACATAAAAACATATTTAAGGAATTTAAACTTAATTAATTTATGATCTTTTAATATCAAGACAACAGCATAAATACTTGCAAATACGAACAATTCATAAAAATGAAGATAATCACTTCTCTCAGAAGTCAAAAGAAGATTTGGAGTCGCCACTTCGTTCAAAAGACATTTTATTTTACCCTAATACGAAGCATCAAATTAACCGTCCTTCCATGTTGAAAACTAACCGCGACCCTCGATCGCAACAGTAAAATGTATCATCGGAATAGGATCATTTGTTTTGCTTTTCGAACTCATTTCTTGGGCCCCTTTGATATTTATTTTTGGCTGCATGCGGTCTGCAGGACGTGGGTTAGATACCCCTGCGCTAAATCGAAACAAAGTGTAAAAAAACAAATTAGGCGTCTCGTCTATCTGCAGTAGCTCTCGTGGCCATAGTTACGAGGTAAGCCGGCCAGAAGGAAATGTGAGTGAAATGCCTGTTCTAAAATAACGCACTAACAGATGGAGCCACAAGAGAGCGGCAGCAAAGCCGCGTAATGCCGGGATCCGCAATACATCTAAATCTAATTTAAAATTCCTGTGCTGCAGAGAACTTATCATTTTCATATTTTAACTTAAAGTCTAGAGCTCCAAAAAATACAGGAAAGATGTAAAACTAAAGTAAAATTTACAAATTAGAAATACGTACAACTAAAATTAGCAAAACTTGCCTCCCCTTGCTCCTCGCAGTGTCTTAGGAACACAAAATACTTAAATATTTACAACAGAATAAATATAAAACCATCTCCAAATTATTCGCGACCTCTTAAGCATAAGGGCTAATAGTTATTAATGAAAATATCAGTTCAGCTAGTAGCTGGGCGGCTGATGACAGAAACAGTTTTCTGGTGCGTTGCCAAACTCTTGGCAAGTTAGAAGCATTAACACGTTCGCTGGTTATTTAGACCTCACCCAATATAAATTCTGGTGGGACTGAGGCAAGAAACAGAAATAATAGGAAAGAATTAGTATAAAAATAACGTGTTAATTTAAAAAGTCTTACAAAATAGTTTCGTAAGATTTTTTTTAACTAACAAGTCATAATAAGAAGGTGAAAATTAAGGCATGAAAATTTCAAAGCTCTTTGAAGGCGAAAAGAGATTCAGTCTGTAGGGCTTCAGCATGAACAGCTGGCTCTTTTTTTAAGTTACACTGAAGGGAGCGAGACACGGCCAGGATAATGAATACAATTTTTTTTAAGTTAAAAAAGTCGTAGCTGTTTATTTCGGCACAAAGAATTTCTGTGTTGTAACAAAAGCGTCAGCCGCATGTACAGTTTTTTTCCGTCTGACGTAAGCGCAGTCTTTTGATAACTCATAAATGCATTAACAAAGAAATTGGTATTAAGGACTTTCGTTTTCCCCTGTCATACATTATCTTTTACATAGACTTTAATCATGCTTTTATTCTTCATATAATTAGTGATATTATAAGTTAGTTCAACTTATTCTAATAATTTTCTTTGAAAATTAAAAGGAAAAAATATTATGGGTAGTTATTTTTTAAATTTAAAAAGGAAAAATATCCTGTTTCGTCCTTTGAACAAACATCTTTTGAAAGCATATTTGTCTCTTTATGTGATGAGCATATTTCTATTGGATAACCCAGTTCTACATAAGCAAACAAGAAATGCTTGCAGTCAGTTACGCATTAATTGGATTTTGCCTAAAAAAATAGTTCTTTTTATTGCGGAACGATAGAAAGGTTATGAATGCAAACCAGCAGTGTTGATGATTTTGTTTCTTTGATTACGGCAAAGTTCTGACCAAAGGGAGGAATGCCTCTGTGAAGGACTCTCTAAGGGAAACTAGTTCGTATACACTTTACACAACATCACTGTGAAACAAAACTATTTACACAAAATGCGAATTAGTAAAGAAATTGTAATGAATAGCAGCAATGACAGCAGACAGATAATACCTCAGTATTTGAAAATTCTTTTTACTCAAATTAAAGCACTGAAAAGGTTATATTATAACGAAACAAAACTGATATACATTTGTAACTGACATTAAATTTCATCCTTACAAAGTGAACTAATGCTTAGATTTCTTTAATCTTCCAGAATTTTAGACGCATTGAACCAATATTTTTCCAGCAAATCTGCTAAATGATATTTGACAACGCTTATTACTATGGCATCTCAAATTGCTTCTACTAAAATGTAGGCTGCTTACAGATAGAACCTTCTATGCAGTTAATTTTTAATCAATGAACATCTGCTACAATGAATTCGAAAGCGGAAAAAAGAACAACAATAAAGTTTTTCTGTACAGTGGGAAAACCAGCAACGGGGACATTTGAAATGTTGTATGCATCCTCGAGGCATCAAACATTAATATGATTCAATGCTTTTCGGTGGTACGGACGATTTCGTACCACCGAAGATGCTGATGATAAACCCAGAAGTGGACACGTTCCGCAGGAACAAATGATGCTGAAAATCTCTTTTGCGCGAGAAAGCTGATGAGATTAACATCAGTAAAGGCACTTCTCACAAAACTGTCATAAGAGATTTTGAAACTTGAAAAATGTGTTCTTATTCTATACCGCACACATTGACTGCAGAACAGATAAATGGTCGTATTTCTGTATGTCACGGATTGATCTAAAGAGGAAAATTAAGAATTATTTCTTTAAACAAATTAGGGCTGGGGATGAAATTTGGTGTTTTAATACTGCAGTCTTTTACCTGGACTGCAAAAGTGTTAAGATTGCCACAGAAACTTACTTTTCAGAAATCTCAATCGAAGACCATATTGGTGACCACTTTTGATTGGGAAAGGAAAATCGACCAGGAATTGGCTCCTGACGGACAGACGTGAAATCCATACGTCATAAAGTCGTAATGGACAAACTTATGTCTATTAAGCCTGATAAAACTGAGTCGAAGAACTGGTTTCTGCTGTACAACAATGCACAGCTGCAGAAGTCCTTTCTCCTCAAGCATTTTCAACGAAAGCACGGGAAAATGTCACAGTTCTCAGATACTCCTCTTATTCCTCAGATTCAACACAAATAGCTATGTAATCATACCGGACTTGTATAAATTTATTAGGGCTATACATTGACAGAAATAAGAACATTGTTTTTCTTACACTTTTTTTTTGGGTTTTGTACGAACTTAATCTTAAAAATTTATAGCCGCAATGTGCCTTAATTGTTAATTCAAACAACAGCCATCTGGAAGAACGGTTTAAACACGATTGCCTCTATAATCATTTTTTCGCTAAAATGCCTATTTCGGTAATAAAAAAGGCATTTGGAAAGAAGCTTTCCGTTCAGTAAAGAACGTTTTTATAAGATTGCTTCTCAGTTACTTTTTTTCGCTTGTGCGTATATTTGCGAGAAAGGTGCTCAGTTTTTTTTATCTTTGATCTTATATTCTCTAAAATAAAATATTTCAAGGATAACAAGGGAGCTAAGTTTCAAATCCTGCTATTTTTATACTCGAGGGCATGACCAGAAAAGGCCTCGAAGTCTTAATGCTTATGTTTTGTTAATATGACGCAAAGCTGTGTAACAGCATGTGTTTTCAAAGTCTGTTGTTGAAGGCAATGCTGCAAGTTAGTTCTTGCATTCTTAGATACATATGCTCCAATAGACATTAGCGCTCTTTTTCTATAGCAAACGTTTTCCCCTTTTTCATCATTTGCACTCAGGCCCACCAGCGGCTAAACGGTAAAAAACCACAGAACCTTCGTAGTTCGATCCAAGGTTTGAGTCCAGACGAACGAGCCAGCTTAATGGGTGCTTTCGGGGTTTTCGCTATGTGTAACGCGGATACGGGCCAGTTTCTCTTTAAAAAAAGAAAAACCTACGGAGCATCCCTTCCCTTTCACACAATGCCTAATGGTGGAGCACGTAAAAAAATAAATCATTAGTACTCTTTTTTTAGAAAGAGTATTGCTATTTTATAATTCTGTGCAATAAAATTATTTGGACATTGCACAGAAAGTGAAATATTATAAATTATTTCCGATTCCTATTAACATTTGCATTGTGAAAAATAAAAAATACAATTTTAAAATACGTTTTATAGACCCTTTTAAAACAATATTTAAATTTTTTAACCTCTTGCAGATTGTCATTATGATTGTTTACTAAATTTGCTTGTGGTTTTGAAAAACTAATGCCATACTACAAAAATTCAACGACGTAACAGACCGTTTAACGACAGCGTTTCTCCAAAGTAAATAAATAAATACGCAGTTTCTTAAGTTATGTTGAGTATCTTACATTTCCTGGCATTTGCTCAGCCCAAATCTAATTTCATGTATCAAATCCTCTAAGTGAATAAAGTTTCTGAAAGAAAAAATTTCATTTTTGCCGTTCTTCCGTAATTTATACTGGTTATTAAATAAGAGGAAGTAGTTGATTAATGTTATATTTACGTAGATGTTATTTGTGACTGGCACAGCAATTTACCTTGTCTTGGAAGTTAAGCACTTTTTAAGGATTTTTAGGATCCTATGCTCATTTAAATCATGTTTCCTTTCAGCAGTGGAAGGATTTACGGCTGTTAAATATGAACAAGTTGTAGCTTCCGTTCTGTGGAAAGATTAAATCTTCCGCTTTCGTCCTCTTCTGCAGTCTGTGGAAAGAATAAAAAGGGCACGAATTATAAATACAATAAAGCTTCTCTCAGACCCCAAATGATTTTAGTCTGCCTTTGAAGTGATCGTTTTAGAAAGGTGAGATTCAATTCCAATGTTTATTTATGCCGTTAAGAAATATTTGTCGTTTTAAAGGTTCTGAGTTTACTTTTATGGACGACAACGCCTGTCCTTATAGGACCAATATGAAGAACCGTTTTTGAAAAAGTGAGAATATTAATCAGATAAATTAGCTATCCTGATCTTCAGACCTAAAACTTAAAGAAATTGTCACGGGTGCTCTTGGGATGCAATTACAATTAGCCTCGCAGAGATCAGAGCTAATCGATCAAATATGAAAATTCTCTTAAATTAGAATACCAATTTATTAACCAAGTAATACTTTATTTAGCCAGTCCTGGTAGTTTAGAATTAGAGCTGAAATTATACATCAAGAAATATTCAATAAATGTCGATAAAATGTAATGAAAATTGAAATGGCTTGGATTTTTGAGTGTTACAAGAGCAAGAATTTATCAGAAGTTACAAGAACAATTTCTCTCAACGCACCTATTTTTACCACACCACCAAGTACTTAACGTCATTTACCAACTCGCACAGCGAAAGGGAATGCTACTGAGATATTTACTCAATTTTAGAACGATCTCGATAAAGAATTAAAGATCAGCCAACATTTTGGAATACAAATTTCTGGCGACAACTTATTTTGTAAAATAAGAAACATTGTCTGCTATTTTTAAATTTATTCTTCTTTCAAAATGTCACAAGTAAACAAAAATACAGTTCTGTGGATTGAAGAACAGGTTTTTGCGCTTTCCATGACACAATCCCAAAACATGTAAAATGCATGGTATTAAAATTTTTAGGGGCAAAATAAGTAACATAATTAATCGGAAAGGGAAAACCCGTCAATCATTACTTCGACACGGAAAGAAGACTTCAAACGAACACCTGAAAAAGGTACATACTGTTTCTAATGTTTAGAAAGTTCAATCAATGATAACAAAAGAAAATCCTCCAACGCAGAATTCAATTATTAAGTGTTTAAATATATCTATAGCAACAATAAACAAAATAATAAATCAATTTTTACGACTTGAAAAAGCTAAAATCACAAGGATTACCAGTTTCAGCCGAGGCATGTGACTCAGCGCAGAACAGTTTGAAAACTATTTAGCGCGAGATAAATGGAATAACATAGCGACTCTTGAAGCAGCATGGCTGACTTCAATGACTGCAACAACAACAACAAAAAAAAAAAGTCTATTTGTTATCAAAATCGAACAGAAAAAATTGCACAAACCTGGTTTCGCCAATGCAAAGAAAGTTTTAGTAAAGGATTTACGATTGTCGCAGGATTCTCTTACAATGGGAAATTAAAAATAAGAAAAGAGGAAGAACATGTTAAAATCATGTTATTATCAAAAGAAATTCTTAAGTCCCATTTTAAAAAAATTTTGAACACACGCAATGTCTCCTTGCCCCACAGATGTACAACACGGGGCTAACAAAAGTAAGTTAGCCCAAACATTAAATATTACATGGCATAAATAAAACGAGCAAAAACAGAGAACAGCAGTCTGGACTTCACGAAAACAGGTAAATTCACTAGCCAGGTCACGCCGAACTTTTTCAAATCGTTCGGCAAGCATAATCTAGGGCCATCAAAGGTAGAGCAGGAAAAAATTAAATTTTCAACATTTTGAGGTACTTTTTTTGAACACTCACATAAATTATTTGATCTCAGATTTAAATGAAACAGGTAACTTGCAAACTTAAGTCTATTGACATAAGAAATTCCATTACCTTATTCCAATGACTTTCAAAGAGTGAATCTTCATCAAGACAAAGCAACAAGTCATACTTCGAAAGTACCACTGCATTCCCTGAAGAAATGAAGACTGATACTGGTATTGCATATATACTTTCCATCTTATTCCTGTGAACTCCCCTGACTGTTCACTTATGAACTATTGTACCTATGATCTCTTGAAAAGATCTCTTTCTTAGTGCAAACCCACCTCGATTAAAATTAATTGGAATTAATTGATCAGATTAATGAATTAATTAAGTGTTCCGATTGCAAAAAAATTCTATGTGTAGTTTCTCACATCATACCTGAAGGTGAACGTTGTAATCAATTCAAGCAGAAAAAAAAATCAAGCTACTAAAGCAAAAATATCTAAAACATTCTTAGTTTCTCGAAAGGCTTTTTCCTTCACATGGTTGAGCTACTTCTACCTCTTTACAGATAAAATTGAATTATCAAATGTATGAATTTTCGCTTATTCTCGTTGTACGTTTTTTAACATTACCATCTTATCACTTTAATTCTGCTGTTATTCTCTCAAGGAGAAAATGTACGTTATAAATTCATTCGTTATCAATAGAATATACATTTTTAAGACAATATAAGTTTACTATAGCAGGAAAAATAAAAGGGGTCATTCCGTTCGAGAATACTGTGTTATCATACCGCGAGACAATAATCTTCTGCAGAAAGTCTTACGGTAAAAGATTTACGAATTAAGATAAAAAAATTGTTCTGTAAAAATAGGGTTTCCGCTGCAAATACAAAGAAGATTTAATTGAGATGTTGGTGTTAAATATGTTTATAAGATCAAATTTCATTCTAAATAATAATAACTAAATAAAATTAAATAATAAATAACTTTATTCAAATAAATAGTTATAATTTTTTTATTTGGTTTTCCTCGACTTTTCAATTTGCTTCGTTGCCTCTCTCGAAAAAATAATTTGCGACAAAAGCTATATATAAGCTTTTAAATTCCGCAAACCGATAAAGCGTACTAATTGAAATTACAATTAATTTTCTCCTTCCTAGACACTTGTGGATCCATCCTGGAGTAATAAACTTTTCAGACACATCATGTTTCCATAAAAAATTATAATAAGTAAAACTCACTGTAGTACACCAATCTTTAGCCATTCAAACTGTAATACAATTTTTTTTAAATAACGTTAAAATTCCCAAAATAATGTAAGATTTTAAAAAAAATAGCAGAGCTCATTTGTAATTATTAAATTGACTAATAGTTTTATTTAAGGACAGTTTTAAAGTATGTAAAATGTATCTAGCATATCTAGAAAAGAACTCAAATGTTGAAAAATTTCCGTTGCATCAAACTCATGCTCCTTGATAGATCTTAAACAATCTACTGCAAAACTATTAAAATCTAATTCATGGAAAAAAGAATCTTTTTCCATCTTTAAACATTATATTAAATCTGTCCTTTAAAGACAGATAAGACAGTTAAATCTCCCTGGACAGGTAAAACAGTATAGAGTTTGGTGTTTTTTTGGTAACGTAAACTAGATTCAAAACTCTGAAAGACGATACACGAGTTATCGCTATGTCTTGTACCACAGAGAAGGGGAAAAGGTGTAAAGGATCCTTTTATTAACTTAAATAAAGTTTCACGGTCGACCACCCACTGGTGCTTACAGAAGCCAGCACATTTGGCTTAAATCAAAGATAATGGATGCACTTAAAATTAATGAAATTTGAGTATATCCTAAGGGCTTCTCAGTTTAACTAAAGCGCAAGCCGGCTCTGACCGAAGCCTGCGTAAACAAGCCTAGTGGCAAGAATAACTCAGCTCGGGAGAATTCTACTCGCTAGAGAATCAAAGGTAGCAACGTGGCCTCCAAGCAGGTAGAACACGCTCTGATTTCACTCTCCAAAACCTTCCTTTAAATATTTCCTTCCTTCTACCCAATTTGAATATCGCGTGCGCTGTAAATTGCATTCTGGGAGGAAAATGAAGGAGGCTCGATAGGAAAGGGCGTTTACATAAAATAGCTGACTATAAAATTAAAATGAAGCTTACAGCAGTTAAATCTGTCCTTTAAAATTTACAGAAAATACAGATAAATTATTTTCTAGCTGTTGATTATGACAATTATTCTTAAGTTTTAAATAATAGTTAGATTTTATGCTTTAGAGAAACCTTATGATATCCTTCAGTTATATCACGTGTTTTGCTCAAACTAGACAGCTATGGAAATTTAAAGGCCCACGGCATAAATTTAAAAGTGAGAGTTACATTAACTGTGCTATATTGGAGTATTTGTCGCATTACCACCGCCTTGCAGAGAACTTGCCTTTGCTGAATCCGTGAAAGACCAACACTTACATAGCAATCGTACTTTCAATAAGCGATTTAAATATGTAGTTGCAGTGCAAACCAATCGAATGCTTAGATTTGAATTAATTAGAATTTTGCATGATGAATATTGAAAATTTAACTACAGGACAAAACAGCTACATCTATCTAATATTCTTAGTATAACAAATCAGCATTTTAATTGCCGCCTCATTTTCAATTGTAAATCACTCGGAATGGCTTAATTAATTTTTATTTGAATTTGAAATTTTTATTTATTTATTTATTTAATTATTTTTTTTTTTTGTGTGTGTGTGTTTGCAGTAAAATAGTTGCTATGGACAATAAGTCGCCAACAAGTTAAAATAACACTAACTGCCATTTTAAGTTAATTTCACGTCAAACAGTTACAGGATTACAGGCAAAGGTAAGAACAAACTAATAATAATTATCTTAACTCTCCCAACCATTAATAAAGGTTGTGATTTTTTAAAGCAAATATATTTTAATTATTAGATTTGATTCCATATTTATAATTTAAATAAAAAACCGAGAATACCGTCTTTTATTCTTTCTTCTTCGTCTTTGGTTCGAGAATATCATCTTTGTTCTTTCGTAATTGTTCTTAAAATAAATACTTAAATTAAATAGAGTAATAAAATGAAAATCAAAAACTAAAATGCGATTTTCTGTTGTACAAATTTTCGAACTGTTAATGCACGAGGTGTGTCGAAGTCTAAAATTAGTTTTTACGTTTAAAAAGAACATGATTCCCTTTTTCAAATTAAACTTTTTAAAACTTTATATGCAACTGGAAACTAAACTGCTTAAAACTTTATTTATAACTAAGAATAAAAATTAGTGTCTTAAATAATAAGGAATAGACAAGTGTATTTTTTCCTAAACTATTAGTGAAAATTTCATAAAATCATTTATTGTGTTTCATATTGATATGAATTTTTAACCTTGCGAATAAAATAGACTTTCCTTTACACTGATTTATTTTTAAATACAATGTATTGATGATTTCTGTCTTTGAAAATAAGCATAAAAATTAAATCTTATATTAAAGTAGAATATTGAGGCAAAAAATTGTCGTATAAAATCATTTCTAAGTGATATTTATTAGTTGCATTAAAATTACGCAACATTATTATTAATGCATTAAAAATTTAACATAAATTATTTTTAAATTACAATTGTATGAATATTCGACATCATATACTTTAAAAAATGAATGATACAGCGCAGCAATGAAATAAATATACATTTTTAATCTCTTTCATGATAATAACATTTAATAAAAAGATATAAGTGCATAATGTATTCCTTCACGTGCAAAATATGTTCTTCCAGTTTCAGAAAAAAAAATATTAAATTAGATTAAGTTTTTCTGCATTTATGAAAATAAAGAATACTGTAGATAATATATGTACGTATATAAACAAACCAGAGCAAAATATTTATCTTTTACTTGAAGAGTAAAAACCAGTTTTTATTACCATAAAAATAACGTTTAAAGCTCAGAATATAAGTATATGTAATATATATATAATAAATAACAGGTATTTTTCAAGTTTTGTTAAAATAATTATGGTCCCTACGTTCATAATTTTTCAATTCTTAAAATAATTATGGTCCCTACTTTCATAATTTTGTTACTTCCGAAGAGATTTTTACATATGCCCTCTTTATGCTGTATATTATACCTAGATTTCTAATAAATTTAAGCACACAAAATTAGCTAAAATCCATTATTAGTATGAAATCATGATCAGTTTCCTTATATAAAGAATGCCAGCTGTAATTTATCTGCCTTATACAAGAATAAATATTATGTGTTCTTTCTGTATAAACATATATAGATAAATAATAATGGATCTTCAGTTACGCAAATAACTGTCATATGAAGATTTCATTTGTTTGTAATGAATTTTATCGTAACTAACATTACGCATGAAAAACAGTTTTATCAAAGAATTTAGAGCATAGAAATTCTAACGATATTTTAATAGATTAATTTGATATGCAATGAATAGCTTCTCCGATGTACTGTTCACCGGTTACAGCAATGCTAAATTCTATAAGGATTACCAATGTGAATCGATAATGAAGACGGAATACAAAGCTGTCTGTCACACATTTGGCTTCTTTAAAAACATTTAAAAGTTCTGAGCTTTACACAAATGGAAATACCGGTATGTATAATTATAATAATTAAGGAATAATAATACTGACCTTATAAGAAATTATTTAAAAAATATCACGATACAAAAATATGTTCTGCTTACATTTTATTTAGGAAAACATTTTTGCATTGTTTAAAAAGAATAATGGTAGAATCAAAATAAGTAAAGGTAATAGCTGTAAATTGTTTTCAAGATTTGTTAATTCAAAGGAAAAAATCAGAATGATGATCATTATGAAACATCTTTTAAGTAATATTTTGCAGCTTTTAAAAAATTCTTGGTTATTTCTCAAGTTTTAGTAAAAAATGGATTATTCCGCTCCTTATTATGATTACATGGCAAAACACAATAAAAAGAAAGAATAATTTATTCTTTACATCTTAAAAAAGTTTCCCAGGGTTTTTTTTTAATTAGCTTTGTTTTTCCCTTCATAATATCTGAACTGTAATATTTTAAAAAATAGTAACGTAGCACTATGTAGTAGCATTACTTTTAAAATTTTAGTATTACTCTGAACAATGAAATACGAAAAGTCATCTCCTAATGATTGAAACATTTGTAAAGAGCAAGAAAATGTCTCTACTAAAAATTGCTTGCTGTTTTCCATATTAATAATGGAAGCTAAAAATCACAACACCAAAAGGCATGAATTTCGAAAATATGCGAAAACATTTCTTCATAAATGAAAACTATTACTAAAATTGCTAGCATAAACACTACAACATCTTTGTATCGCTCAGTTTTAGAGCAAAGTTACGGATAACAGTTCTGAAGTTACAAGGAGTCATATTTTTACAGAGAAGGCTAAGTACTAACCAATCATCTCTGTCGCAATTTTTCAACACAGTCTTCAGATTTTCAGGGTCCACCCTACGACACTTTGAAAATAGAACGTAATAACGAAACTTTGTCACTAGAAGTACAGCAGCTCTGTAGATGAGAGCCAGGCCGGACAGAATGGACAGTAGCAAGAACCAAAACCACAGAAAAATGTAAATTTTCTCATTCAGAATGTTGATAGGCAGCAAACACATAGCATCATGTTTCTGAACATCGCCAGAGGAACCATAACGATGGAAAGTACATTTTGTCATCCTTGGAAACACTTTCACCATTGGATCATATCTTAGAGAATAATCCCATTCTGTAAATGCCAAGACATCAGTACCGTATGTAGTAAATTCTCCACCTAAGAAAGTATCCATTAAGTAAATCTGACCAACAACATTGGCGAAGTTTAAGATCTCCATTAAAACATACATAGATGAGTAAAATTTGTGGTTTCCAATATTTTCTTCAAGATAGTTGACGAGTAGCTTTGTTTTTACCTTGTTTTCTGTTGCGCTTACGATAGGTGAATTAAAATCCATCACCAAACTTTGAATTTTGTGCCCTTCCACATGTTTCCAGAGGTATCTAGGCACGTAAAAAAGCATACCTTGTAAGAAAAGAACGAAACAGACCCACTGATAGTATGCATGGTAAATTTTCTTTTCACCGGGTGTGTGCTTGTCGACACCAGGGTAAGGAACTTCTTTACCTACTTCCTTAAACCAAGCACTGTCTACACTAAAGGTAGTATGGATCCAACAATACGTTTTTAGTAATTCTTCTGGTATGTCATCTTTTGATATGCAATGAATAGCTTCTCCGATGTACTGTTGACCGGTTACAGCAATGCTAAATGCTATAAGGATTACCAATGTGAATCGATAGTGAAGACGGAATACAAAGCTGTCTGTCACACATTTGGCTTCTTTAAAAAATGCTTTCAAATCACCAAAAAGTTTATCCATCTTCTTTTAGGTCCTTGATTCGATAATACGGAAAGAATTCTGAAGCGGCTTTATTCAACGAAAAGAAGCGAAGACCTGCATCGAAGTAGGCGTAGTTGTTTACGATTATATCATTTATATCTTAATCACTTCTTTAGATGTCCAGTTTCTGTGCTCGCGAAATAATTTTTCGTTGCAATTATTTTAAGCGTTTGCATGAAAACATTAAAATTTTCTCCGAAGTGTCTTAAGCAATACAGGTAACTGCGCGAAGCAAGTTCTCCAAAAACCAGTAGAGGATATAGATAAGAATTCTTATCAGAAGTTTCTATAGTTCAAGAGTCGAAAAGTTTAGATTACATTTTTTTTCTTTTAATTCTTATTATTCTTTTTTGTGCAAGGCAAGTAATAAAGTTCATTACAGTCCGAGATTATGTTATGTCTTTACAAATATGATAATAAAACTTACTTTTTAAAGTTTCTTGTGAAGATATGCATAGATTATAAAAATTAAACAAGTACTTCATTTATTGTAATCAGAAATACCTCTGCGATAGTACTTGCTTTATTCTTCTCTTCCTTACTGTGCTATGTTAGCAAAGAAAACAGGACGAAATTATTTTTATGATACATTCATTCGTCTCATCAAGCTTTACCGTAGCTGGTACGACATACTATTTTTAATGGATGTAGATAGAATAGATATAAAATATCATTTTGATGTTGTATTCATTAATTAAAATAAAAGTAATTATTATTCTACAAAACTTGATAATTTTTTTTCATTAAAAGTCACTCCTCAAAATTCTTCAGAAACTCAAATACCATTCTTCAAAATAGAACTTGCTTTGAAAAAGTTCATAAAATAACTGTTTAATGCAGTGTTATTTGACTAAATAATGATGTTCTTTCTATTTCGTGACAAGAAGCATTTTAGACGGTTAGGATTAAAATTAAGTCGGTTACATTCTAATGTTATTTAAAGATTTATTTAGAAAGAAATTACTTTTAAAATTTTCTCACTCTCTCTCTCTATATATATGTACTATGTGCAAATATATGTATGCAAATATGTGTACTATGGGCAAATATGCATACGTATGTACTAATGTGCAAATATGTGTGTAAACCTAGATGAGCCACTTAAAGTGCCAGTTAAATTATTCTGACGGAAGACAGCTAATTAAAGGTATGCATACTTCTTTCTACTAGAGCTTGCATACTTTTAATTTTGGGAAATCAGTCTTGCATAACTTTCTTGAAAAAGAAACATTTTCCTTCAACATTTGCACGTACAGAATTTTCTGAGATCGGTTTTCGGAAAGATTGTATTCTGTAAAGGTGAATAAAATAGTTTTCCACAAAGGTTATAATTTCTTTATGTTTCTTCATTTTAAAAGAATGAAAAATTATTAAAATTTTTTAAACTTCAATTTAAATTAACATAATATATAAATGAGTGAACAAAATTCCATATTATTTTATTGCAGAATTAAAAATAAATTTGTGTATCATTTATTGATTACATTTTTCTCTTTGGACTATTTCAACTTATGCGAGTGTCAGTTTGTTATATAGAGGGTTTGAAATGGAAACAAAAAAAAAAATCCCCACCCCAATAAAAAAAATAAAAAATACTTTTTTTACAAGCCAAATAGTAATTTCTGCAGGAATCAGTATCTTGCATTACTCAGTGGCGCCATCTACTATGAAGTAAGTTAACTTCAAATAGCCTAGTGTTTCCAGTAATGTTTTATACCAAGGCACCCCAAACTTTTGTCCCTAAGAGCACATTCTAGAATATCTATTAGACCCCGGGCACCATTTATTTTTTGAAGGTGAATTTATATTTGGATAGAGTTACATGCTCACAAAAAAAGAAATCGGTCGTCTTTCGCTTTGTGAGGGTGTCTGTGTTGAACGCAATTTCTATTTCATTAAAAATGAGAAAACTTTCACATAGAGTTTTATTGGAAATTAAAACATTTGTTATTGCGATCGCACAGCTGCATACGTTAAACGATCGTATATAGCGGCATACGTACGACCATTACCCTGAAACTCATCACATGAATATGATAATCTTTAGTTTATCGTGGCCGTTGTCTTTGGTTTAAAATTTACAAGTTTCTATTTTACACAACACATGACGAAACTGTGAAGCATATTTTACACTGAAAACATTAAAAGAAAACATATAGAATGGTTATATAGAAGTTATTTTTTGTTTAAAGAACATTAATTGGAAAAATATAATAAATTATTAAATTATTTCACGAAGTATTTTATATAATTCGTGTCGGTCATGCGTACTGTAATAAAAAGAAACAGATGCGTAAAGGCCTGCATAAGAGGATTTGCCCCAGGCATCCAACTTTCCGAATCGGACTATAGTTGATGTAATATACTTTACGACATTAAATATTGTATAACACGAACCTCACATGATTTTAACTAAACTAATTACTAAATTACTAAGTTAATTATTCCTAGTAAAAATTTTATTAATTTTAACGCGGATAAAAAAAAAAAAAAAAAACGCTCATAGATCAGAAGTGGACTTAACTGTGAAGTTCCACAAAAT
Source organism: Stegodyphus mimosarum (assembly GCA_000611955.2). Classification (NCBI taxonomy): domain Eukaryota; kingdom Metazoa; phylum Arthropoda; class Arachnida; order Araneae; family Eresidae; genus Stegodyphus; species Stegodyphus mimosarum. The sequence continues at coordinate 134,356 of KK121650.1, read as the reverse complement.
TTCGGAGCATAGAACTTAAAATTTTGAGAGCATTTTGCTAGAACTTTTTAACATTTTTCAAATAGCACTACTGTCTGAAAAAGTTTTAAAAAATCTACCAGATGCGAAGCAATAATATAGAAAAAAAAAAAAAATCTGAAAGGTTTCAGATTTTAGATTACGTCCAAAGGGGCGTTTATTTAACATTTTGTGTGTTACCTTTATTTGTTAAATACCATGTTCTTCGCACTTAAACCATAAAATTCAGTTCAACAGCAATATCGCAAAATAATTTTAAATTGAGCATATCTTTAGAAATTTCGGTACACGCTCTCACGCGCTGGAGATAAAAATGTTTTTCTGTACAACGTTGGTATTGCTGGCTTTGAAATCTTTGAGTTTGTTAATGAAAAATTCGTTAAAGTTTTAGAGAATATTGTTACGAATTTCACATTTATTTGGCTATTTATTTAGAACTGTAATTAGAATTCCTTTTTATTTTCCCGTGCAACGCACGCAGACGATTTTTGAAGAGAAAGCTACGTCAATAATTACATAACTAGTCTGTTTCTTTTCCATGTAATAAAGTGTGTATTTTTAGACAGATATTTACAACCCAGCCAAATTCTAGCAATGTATCCATGCCGTTACATAAGACGAAATCTTCGTTAATTTATATTCTACTTACAAGGAATTTTTCGTTTGATGCAGGGTTTTTCATTTTGATATAATGCAGACAGTAACATGTTTTTAAATTTAGAAAAGAAAAGTTTGTCACTGATGTTGGTTGTGAATATTCGAAAACACAAGAAGGTTACGTTATGAAACCTGAAGGAACGATCTTTCCTTCTGTATTCTGGAATCTGATAAACCTAAGCTTGATGTGGGCACGATGAACTGTAACACGAAGCGTCTCGGCTAAAATAAGACAAACGCATTAGTTAAATATGATCCAAAAAATAAAGATGCAAATTTTTAAGCTGCCATGATAACAGCGATTTATTTCCTTTAAAATAGTCCCGGTTTCATTTAAAGTATCCGAATATCTTAAAACAAGATTTTATTTTTCGTTTTTTGTCCGAGTATTATAGCCTGATTTTTTATCTTTTCAAATCTGTTTAAATTTTCTATCTCTTTTAGAATATAAGTTGTAGATACTTTAATTTTATTTGATAAAGTGTTTTCTAGACCAGAAATATTGTTTGCTGAACTGAAAATTTCTGTATTTTTATTTACAATGCACTCTTTTCAAATGTGAGCATAAAAATAATTCTAAGAAAAAAAGCATTTCGATTTTGCAACACATGCCTTGCTCAATTATCCAGCAATATAGCATATGCATCATTTTCACAGGTCTTGCTAAAATATCTAGCAATGATTTTCATCTTATTAGTCTGCATCTGTGCGATTTTCAGTTCCGGCATTCTAGAATGCAAACTATGTATGTATTTACTTACTAGCGGAAGTACCCGATGCCAGTTAAGTTAGATTGAGAGTAATACATCTAACAACAGAGAGAACGATACCGCTGTAATCCTTCTCTAATAACGATGCAAAAAATACGATTCATAGTCATACATTTATCAGTCTGATGCGATATGGAACCCATGTAAAAAATTTTGATAGAAAAATAAGTTTATTCTCTCTCATTATATCAGCAACAATGGGAGGCAGTTTTTAATGTTTTCTTCTTTCTAATTAAGTGGTGGTAAAAGCTGAAGTTCCATCCAATGTTTCACCTATATTCAATTTTAGTCGATTAAATGTGGCTAAACATTTATCATAATTGACCAGAAGTCACTAACGCGAACAAACAAACAAACAAACACACAAACAGACATTCTTCTTTGTATGTATAGATTTTGTAAACAAATTTTTGATTAACAAACTCTACGATTTGAAAGCGAACAGTAACAACACTTTTCTTGTAATCTTGTGATCTTCAATCCTTGGCTAACATCGACTTCATAGAGTCTTGATTAGTAAATTAGACTATTTTCCAAAGGCCTATAACGGTAATAAAGAAAGAAATGATGCCCACTGGCATCAACACCCGGAGGCGATAAAGGATAAGCATAATCGGTGATTAAGCAATTTTGAACTGGCATTGTATCTTTAGTGGCATTCAATCCGAGTCATGGCATTTATCTTAGGAGATGCAGGAAGCAAGAAGTCATAACAACACTTTTGGAATGGAATGGAATGGCGAGGAGAGTGGTTCGAAAACCAGGGTGCATGGGTCAAAGGACCCTACCCCTCATCGAATGCATAAGTATGATTCTAATAAATTGGTAAGTACAAAATAACTTAAAAATAAGTAATAATAGATTTTTTTAAATATATAATTATATTTATGAAAAGTACTAATTAAAGTAAGTAAACACAAAAGGAAGGTGGGGCTATTATCAATAACTTGCTCTATAAAAAGTAAAATTTAAAAGTAAATAAAGCCATTCAAAACCTCATGAAAAAACCGAAAATGCCTGTTTAGAAAGAGAAGGCCGCTGAGCTGGTGACACACTAATTATATGCGTAAAGAAAAAAAAATCATGATGTTAGGTAACATGCGAATACAGAGGTGCACTCAATCCGATTAAATGTATAAAAATATAGAACAGGAGAGGAATACAATGCAAATAACACTTGATAAATACAAAATACAATAATGCAACAGAATTGTCGTACAAGTCAGTACAACAGAGTAATAGGCAACAGAGTCAAGATTAACATTTAAGATGGCCCGAGGGCGTCTAACATTGACAATATTATTGACATCATAGTCATAAATGGTCATGGTGGGACTGTTAAGATCCCCCAGACCTTCAAAAAACTTACGTGCCAGACGGCAACAATAACTTTTAATATATTCAATTTTAAGTTCGTCATGCAAGCGCTGATTTCTAATGTACCATGGGGCACATACTAACAACACGTTTCGAAATAAAACATTTTTATATCCAACGTGCAACACTGTTGCCACTCGGAAAAATGAGTGCGAAAATTAGCTCTTTCAGAGTTTTTAATTAATATTTCGGCTGATCAAAGTAGCATGAAGATGGGAATAGCCGAAATGGCTTCCCACAAATTTTTGGAATCGGGAACAATGTATTTAATGTTTGGCAATGCTATTTTTATTTCATCATAAAACTTAGGAATTTTTTATTAACAAAATTTAGGATTTGAAAGCGAGCAGTGGCAACAACTTTAAAAATAAAGTATATTTTCATCTAGATCCTGCAAGACTGTTGTCACTCAGAAAAATGAGGGTGAAAATTATAATTTTTCTGAGTTTTTAAACAATATCTCTGACTTTAGCTACTTTTCTTTTAGAAAAAAGTAGACATCGACCTTTTCCAGGGCCCAGAAAAGAATTGTAGAATATTTGGTGACGATAGCTATAGTAGCGACTGAGTTATTAGAGGACAACCAAACACACAGACTTTCTTCTTTATGAAATTTTTGGGAGAAGGATAAAATAAGAAAGAGTTCAGATAGGAAAGGAAAATAACAATTTTATGGCAATTAATTTACCAAAACTCACGAACAATAATTGATGATGATGAAGTAGTTATCAATATCAGTGCCAGTGTCGATGCTCGTGATTTACTGCTGCTGCCATCGTGATTTACCAAATGCTGGACTGGATATTATCAAACCAGTATATTTAGAGTCATGTTGAAGAGAATTATTAGGAAAATGCCTGGAGAAATTCAAAATGCAAATGAGTGTTTTAATGGTGTGTTACAGCAGAAAATACGCCTCTGGCAATGAAATTAGCTTGGTATGATTTGATTTAATGATGAATTTTAGGATTTCTTTAAAAGAGTTTACGCAGTTAAACATAGAACGTTTAGGATGTTTTGCATCGAATAGCGGTAAAATGTTAGATAATATCTGCATTTATGATTCCAAACAATACGCTTATTTCGGAAAAGCGTTCGAAAGCTTCGAGAGCAATAAAGAAAAACAAAAATTAAAGTTTCAGTCAGTACAGATAAGAATTTTTTAAATCAGGAGCCTTTTAAAGCTTAAAATATGATTAAAAAATTATATTTGAAGATTTTTACTTCAAATGACATTTTGCCTTTATGCAAACATCATAACATTAACACTTACACGTCAAATAATTTAAAATTTTCTTTGAAAAGTATATTAGAGTTGAAGAAGAAAATAAACTATTTATAGGGTTATAGACTCGTTGCATTTTGTATTCTTCATGAAAATTACAATTACTATTACAATTTCCCTAACTTTCGAAATTTTTGCTGTTTCTCGAAAGTTTAAAGTTTACAATATTTTAAGTCTGTAATAATAAAATACTATATACTACTGAAATTAATAACCATATATGATAACGAAAGTTCTTCTCTTATAATGGAAGTACAACTTCCATCATAAACGCATACCTTTAGGATGGACAAATGTTTTTTAGGGAATCCTTGAACAAAATTACAGCTTATATTATCATATATTCAGAAGTAAAATTCCTTTTTTATATTCAGAAACTGAAAAAATGTTGCGAAGTGTTAAATCGGTAAAGTATACAATGTGTTTTTAATTTCTCTCTGCTATAAATATCTGCTGAAACACATATCTCTTAGCAGATATCAGCCCAATGTATGTCTTTTTAGTTACCAGCAGCAGATTTTCGTGTTTATTTTTGACGAAAACATAAACAGAATACAGAGGCTTGTTTGCACATTTTTAGACGATTTTGCTGTGTTATTAAAAAAAATGTGGTCTGCTTGGAAAATTTTTTTCACTGCAGCTATATTTCTGAAATTATACATTATCGTCTGCTACTTGACAATTTTGTTTACAAGCAAAACGGCGCTTTTAAAGAAGCAATGGATGGAAGGCTATGCTTGTGTTCTTTTCAAAAAAAAAAAAAACATATCTAGTTATTAGAAAATGCTGTAAAAGTCATGGTTTTTCGATATCACGTATGTATTATAAAATTTCATCTTTTTATTGTATTTTTTAATTATTTCTTTAGCAATCCGTAATTATTAATACAAATTTACGCGTTTATAAACCACCGATCGGCACCCCTTTCTGGTTAACCCCCGCCTGCGGTACAGGCCTTGGAAGCTGCTTCCGTAGCGCTGTGTACGCTAATCAAATCACGAAAACATCGAAACAGCCTATCTAATCCGAAGCTAGAAATCAAACTTAGGATGAAGCTAATTATTTTGTTCAATGGATTTATCTGACGCTATGCTTATAGTGAAACAGAATAATACTAAAGTAATCAAAGTTTGCAGCATTTATTTTATGTCTCTCATATTATGTGAAAGGCTGTATGACAACCTGAGAAATAACTGGTCAAAGTAAAATTTGTGCTAAACGCCAATAGTACACTGATGTTCTAATTTCTAAGTTCTGCATAGAACTAGCGTTGTGATAATAAGGGAAAAAACTGTAAATTACTTACCTAACATTTGAAATTTTTTGTATACAGAGTGCATTTACACATTTTAGAACGATTACGGGAGCATTTAATTAATGGTTAAAATGTAAAGAGTATTTTTTTTAATATTCAAAATGATATCTGGACTATAAGTCTGCACCGGGATTTCTGTGAAAGAAGAGCTTTTCTAAAATTTACAGGGAAATTGTTTTCTATTCTTCTTCTACTACTTTCCAGAATCCCTCAACTGTGGTGGGTTTGCGCTTAGAAAGAGCTCATTTCAAGGGACCACAGATGAAGGAGACCATAGATAGGCACGACAGTCCATAGACGACCGTAGATAGATATGATAGTCCATAGATGAAAAGTCAGGAGACTTCGACAGAATACGTTCAAAAGGTAACTATGCAATGCCTGTACCAGTTTTCATTTTTTCAAGGAATGCAGAGGTACATTTCAATGTATGAGTTATTGTTTTGTCTTGATGAGTTTTCTCTTTTTGAAAGTCATTAGGATAAAGAAACATAATTTCTTCTGGAAATATCGTACGTAAAATTTTCTTTTGATAGTACGTTGAGATAAGTTCAATATTTTCTCCTAATCTTCTTATTTTTAACTTCCAGTTGCAAAAGAAATCTGCTACAATCATAAATCCTTTTTTGAAACTTTCGTTGCATTGACATAACTAGCTTTGTCAATTTTTTCTTTTTGTTTTCAGTAATAAATAGACGTTTTCTTGTTGCAGCCATTTAAGTAAATCCATGCTAATCAAGGCTCACATTCTATTTCCATTCATCTTGTGCTAAATAATTTTCAGACAGGACTCTACAAATTGTTCTGCTTTGAGCCACGTTCCTTGGCAAAAGCTGGGGAACGTTAAGTTTTCCAGCTTTTTAAGTTGTAAATCTCGTTTGTTGTTTTATTTATTGTTGCTACAGGTGTATTTACAGGCTTTGAGATTGATTTCTGAGTCAGCGGATTTTATCTTGTTAGAAACGATTAAACTTACACACGTTACAAACAATGTAGAGTCGTTAGGTTATTTAGAGTCATGAAAAATGAGCAGGAGTAATGAAAAATGAGCAACGCCTTCGCCGGGAATCGAACCACGGACCTCTTGGTTACGCGTCGAGCGTGTTGACCACTACACCACGAAGGAATGTGAAGAAGGCGGAAGAAATATCTTATAACAATACGTGCCATTTCGGATATTCGTTTGGAGTGTTCTTCTCCGTGCAGAAATGATGACTGACGTTTTCCTTAATTTAATTCCCTTAATTCCTTTTTTTAATAATATTACGTATTTTGCACTTTTATGGAATAGGAATATTTCTCTTTGTAAAGCGCAAAAACATATCCTTCGATCAACAGCTTGTTTACATGCTATATTTTGAAAGAAGAATAAATTAAAAAATAGCAGAAGATATTTCTTATTTCAAATAATATGCTGTTGCCAGAAATTTTTATTCCAAGACATTTGCTTTTTAAAATTCTTTATCGAAATCGTTGCAAAAATGTGTAAACACTTTTTATATCTCATCGGTGATGGGATTACAATTTAGGAATTTATCTTTCTTTGAATGTTATGTACGCTTTTTAGAACGATAAATGTTGACATTTACCCAAATAGCTTAGAAAATGGAAAATTCCAAAATGGAGAAGTCTGCAAACATATATTCGAATTTTTACCACTTCATAAATGGTAAGATATATATCCAATGGCTTTTACTAAAACATATCGATAAGAGACCGTAACATGATTTTTCTAATGTGTTATAGAATACTGTAATTACCGGACACAAAATCCTATGGGACTAGTATCGGGTTAAAGGACCGGTTATAAAAATGGCAGCCCGGGGTGCTAGGCTGAAGAATTCGAATCAGGAAACGAGAAAATTCAACTGTATACTGCCCAGGATTTGAAACACTAGTAACTGGAAGATAGTTCTTTTTCTAGACAGAGATGCTAATCAAGGCTTAATTTATAAAATTAGAAGTACCGGACCGTATGGAAGACTGTCAGGAAGGAATAAAAAGCTAATAATAAATAATAATAAAAAAATATTCTGAAAGCTTTCAGATCTTATATGACGTCCAAAGGTGCATTTTTTGAACGTTTTGAGCGTTACCTTTATTTACTAAATATGATGTTCACACTTAACCATAAAATTCAATTCAACAGCAATATCACAAAATATTTAAAAAGAGCATATCTTTAGAATTTCCGATACACCACCTTGCCGGTTGGAGATATTTTTTTTTTCGGACAGTGTTGCCATTGCTAGCTTTGAAATCGTCGAGTTTGTTAATCAGTTCGTTAAAGCTTTACAAAATATGAACAGGTCATAAAAAAATTTCAAAATTCAAAATTTGGGCTTCCAGATGCCCATATTCGAGTAGAGGATTACGTTAATCGAAATTTAATGTCTCTAGGTACCGTTGTGTTTTCACAATGCGAGAAACATGCATACATTCATGCAGATTCTTCATTATTTAATTGCTTGAAAAATAATGCAGGGCTCTAATATTTGGTGGCAACAATTTGAAAAATGAAACGCCGTTTTATAGTGGCAAATTGCCCCTTTGGGTTAATAAATAAAATAAAATAAAAAAACTGCAAGGTTTCAAATTTTAAATTACGCCTAAAGGGGCGTTTTTTTTAAACTTTTTTGTGTGTTATCTTTATTTATTAAATATCTTATTCTTTGCACTTATACCATAAAATTCAGTTCAACAGCAATATCGCAAAATAATTTCAAAATGAGCATATCTTTAGAATTTCCGATACACAGTGCCGCGCGCTTCAGATGAAAAGTCCCCCCCCCGTAGAGTGTTGCCATTGTTCGCTTTTAAATCGTTTGAGTTTGTTCATCAAAAATTAGTTAAAGTTTCACAAAATATGAAATATATAATAAAACAAATTCCAAATTTGGGCTTCCAGATGCGCATTTTCGGGTGAAAACGCACGTTATTCAAAACTGGATGGATCTAGGTACCGTTGTTTTATCCCATTTGGAGAAATATACATACATTTATGCAGATTCTTCATTATTTAATTTCTTTAAATATAATACAGGGCGATAACATTTGGTGGCAACAGTTTGAAAAGTGAATCCAACATTTACAGTGAATCAACGCAAAATCGCAAAACAAAAACAGTAGTCCTTGAGGGACAAAGCCCCTTTGGACTAATAATTAAACAATTAAACAAAATTAAAAGAAATGTAAAGAGATAAATATAAATTTAATAAATTGTTAAATTAATATTAAATAGTTAAATAAAAAATAGATTGTCGGACCTCGTCTATAATTACAATTCCACTCAGTAGCTAAGAAGTAGTTCAGCCGATCTCCGTCATTTTAAGCCCTCGTTACACGCATAATGTGCTATTCCAAGGGATGATAGATACAAAAACTATTTTTTTTTTTTTGCAACACACTAACGAAGAAGGATAAAACAGTTAAAGCGTCACTAAGGAGAATAGTGAGAATTCTAGAAACGTTAGGAGGATATGGAAGGAAATTTTAACCCAAAAATGTGGCTTTGGAAATAAAGGGGGGGGGAACAAGACTTTCTGATCGCGATGCCCCTTCGATATAATTCTAGCCATCAAGCGAAAGTTTTCTCTGAATGCGATCCATTAATAACGTGAAAATAAACTTAAGACTCCTTGTACAAGTGATAGCAGTGATCACCTGCGTTTGTCACATCGTTCAAAAAGTCTACGGGGGGTCTGCAGTAGGTGCCATGTGCACGATCAGGGTATCACTTTCCGTATCTTGAGGAACGAAAAATTTACTCACTCTCGTAAATCATTGCACTTCCTGGAGAATAAGCCTCTGGCATGTGAGTGGGGGCTTTGCTTTCCTTAAAAGTATTAACCTCTGTCCAAGGTTTGGGAAAGACAGGCTTGCAGTCAGAAGTTAAAATAGATTTTTAAGGCATATTTATTATTAAAATAAAATTCATTTGTTGAAATTAGGGTTCACTTACAGAAAAGAAGTGCAGCCCTTAGGGCTCCGGTGCGCTCCGGCTAAAATTATGATTTATCTCAGAAACTGAGAAGTGCCAGAGCCAGGTTCCGGTGAGCTCCGGCACAATTTAAACTCTGATGCTAATCATTTATACCAAGAGAGCCGCGCAGAGGAATCCAAATGTTCCTTAAATTCTCACCAAAGAATTCTTTGTTCTCACGCTCTTAAAAGGCGATTGAGAGGAGCCTGATATTCTTCTCAGTCAAACAAATTCAGCTGGTTTCGAATTATCGTCCTCCACACATTTCCGTCGCCACTTTAGAGACCTGTTCAGAACAGGAAACTTTAAAAATCAACTGTGACCTCGAAGGTATTCAAATCCTGGATCTCCCAGTTTGCGTAGTGGATACGCTAACCGCTTACACAACGAGAATTTGTATAGGGAATGCAAAAATTCTTTATAAAGACGCTGTCAAATATGTCAAAAATTAATTTAAATAATTAATCCTGATATTATGCCAAATGTGCCTAAGATGTCTCGAAAATATATTTGGTACCATGCGAAACTGATAGAATCCATGAATTGAATACAGAAATATGATTAGAATTAATTCTCTTGTGTAATTCTTATGAATAATAGTTTTTGTTTTCGTTATCTTCAGTATCATAACATTAATGATTCGACGAAATAAATATTGTTATAACCTTATTTTTAGGTTATTCATGGTGTTTGTCATTATGGTCAATAATTGTCATCAATTTTTAATTTAATTTCCGATAGATAATTGACTTGCTTTTACACACACACTGTTTGTAAATGATAATACAATGATTTTTTTTCAAAATTAGGCGATTTTCTACACTTTTGTTTTTTAAATATGCTGTTAGTATGAAACGCAAGACTATTGGTTCTTTAGTTTCAAAGTAGCTATTACGTCACACTATATTTTTTGCTCCTGTTTAGGAGTAAAATAATGATAATTCATTTTTTAAAAATGATTTTTCATTTGAATAATTTGATTCGTACCGCGTTATTGAAACTAAAAATATGAAAATTTTTTCAAGTTTTTATAAAATAAGCTTTTATTTAAAACTCATAAAAATTGTTGAATTAAAAGAATAAAAATAATTTATCATATATTTTATTGGGAACAATAGCTTAAATAATTGTTTTTACAAAATTCATGTGCCGTTTTATATCCCGAATAATAAAATCCTTGACTCCTAAATAATGAAATCTAATAATCGAAATGAATTTTCAAAAAAGTATAAGCTATTATGTTAATAAATTTATCAAGAAAGCCTCGCGCTTTTATTATTCGCAATATACACTCATGTCCATAAATTAAGGATAATTCGGAGTCACGTGGAAATCGAACTCTAAAATAAATACATCACCTGTAAAATCACTATACACATCTTCAAGAATCATATGCAAATTTCAAGAAGTAACCAGATGACATCGATGGTACGTCACAATGACGAAAGTGTAAGAGAGTAATATATATGGAATACAGGCAAAGAAGTAAAATTGTTCGCAGGCGCTTTATAAGCATTTCAGTGCAATAACCGAATAGTTATGAGACAAAGGACGCATTTGGATGATTTTTTTACGTGGTAGAATTATCGGCCGTCTGGAATGGGGGCGTACCCAACTGGAAGTATCAGACGAACTTGGAATTGCCCAGACTGTTATCTCCAGGCTTTGGCAACGATTCCAAGATGATGGTAATGTGAGTAGACGTTACAGCACAAGACGCCCCAGAGTTACAACGCCGAATGAGGACCGGTATTTGACAGTTACTGCCAAAAGAAACAGGCGGAGCACAGCCTCAGACCTGTCTCGTCAGCTCTCTTCAGCCACTGGTACGACAATTTCAAGGCAGACCGTGTACAGACGCTTAGGGCAAATTGGTCTATATGCTCGTAGACCTGTCAGATGCGTTCCACTTACTGCAACTCACTGTCGCCTGCGGTTAGCCTGGAGTAGAGAGCATGCATTGTGGACACCGCAACAGAGGGCTTGTGTGATGTTTTCCGACAAGTCCAGGTTTAGCTTGCAGCCTGATTCTCGCCGGACTTTCATCTGGAGAGCTCCAGGTACCCGTTACCACCAAGAAAACATCATTGTGAACGACACCGTTACGGTGGTGCAGGAGTGCTCGTTTGGGGTGGAATTATTCTGGGTTCCAGAACTGACCTGCATGTTCAAATTGGAACCATGACAAGCCAAA
>KK121650.1:88045-118139 GCA_000611955.2 Stegodyphus mimosarum | reverse complement strand
CTGTATACAATAACATAAAGGAATAATTTTTTCTTTAATTACACAATATTTTTTTTACTTACAAGGTATTTCGCTAACCTTTTAGATTGTATAACATTTATGTAATAAAATTAGAATTCACATTTTCAGATTTTTAAATAATCAGGATAATTAAACATTATTTATATTTACTTTTTAAATTTATATTTACTTTTTACAAATAGAGAATATTTGTTAAATTGAAATTGAAAAAGTTATTCTTCAGAATTAATTTTAAATATTAATAATTCAAACATTAATTTCAACAATATTTCAAAACTTTTCAGCGGACTGCAAATTTCTAAGCATATTTTTTAACCAAATATATAACTTATTAAAAAATAATTACGTTCAATATAGATTTATTACTTTTATTATTATAAAAATTTGTTATTTAGAATCATTCTCTTCAGAATTTCCGTTCATTATCCCCTTAATTACAAGCGAATGAAAATGGAACTTTCATCTTATTATAAATAAGTAAACTCTTAAATTATAATGATCTAAAATAAACATATAATTAAAAATTAAATACTCTTTCACAATTTTATGCACAAATAAATTCGGAAGAATAATTTTTTTATAAAAATACATGCATTTAAATTGATGGATTTCTCTATCTAAATTAACGAATCCCCTTATTCATTTCTTGTATTTGGGAAGCAAAATTAAAAATATTTTGCAGAAACTTTTAATAAACTAATTCTACTTACTTTGTCAGAAAAACCAGAGTTACACATAGTGGAAAATGTAAAAACTAGGTTAACTTGAATTTTATGACATAAATATTAAAATCACCATGATTTAAGAACAAACATATTCATAAAAGTCATCCTGTTAACTGAATTAAACATCACAAACCATGTCATATTCTATTTAAACTTCATACCTCGCAACTCAAGACAGTAGATTTGCAGTGAGAAATCATTGCAAAGTTATGCCCAATATCAGAAAAAAATTTCTATTTATTCGCATAGGCAAGTAATTTTAATACCATCTAATTTTGTCATGGAAGACTTTTCATTTATCTTAAAGAAGACTGTTTCAGGCATATGATAAAATACTGGTCAGAATCTCTTGAATTTTCACTTCGTTGATGTCAATTCAATATCCACAATAGCAAGTACTTGTTTTAATTCTAAAGTGATTTATAGTCATCTAATGAACGCTTGTCCAGCAATCTTTCTCCGTCTTTCAACTCTCTTGCAAAATCGTGAACCAAGTCTCTGAAATGCATGGGATCTAAATTTTTGCATAATAAATAAAGAACAAACCAGTCTCCTAAATTTGCCCGTGACATAATGATATGCAAGTCCTTTTTATCTGCAATTCTAGACCTTGATCTTAGCATCATAAAACGCGAAGCAGGCCAAAAAATAACCATGAGTCTGTAAACCAAAATCAAAGCCGATAAAACAGCTAGTATAACAAACCAAAACCAAAGGAAGATGTAAATCTTTTCGTTCAAAATGTTTAACGGAAGTATACATAGTGCATCGTATCTCTGCACGTCTCCAGAAGGACCGTATCGATGGAAAGTGCATTTGGTCATCCTCGGAAATACTTTTACCATAGGATCCGTCCGGTACTCTTGGTCGATGTCAGTAAATTTCAAAACTTCCACTCCATATCGACTGAATTCTCCACCCAGGAATGTATCAATAAGATAAATTTGACCAATAACATTTATAAAGTTAAGAATCTCACAGAAAGTGAAGCAAGTTACGTAAGTGGAATGATAACGCAAATGAGTTTTCAGATATCCAAGAAGAAGGTTTTTACTTAACTCTTTTTCATCTGGTTTCAAGATAGGACTGTTGAGGCCCATGACTAGGGTTTTAATAGTGCCTCCTTCCCAAGTTTTCCACAAGTATCTTGGAATGTAGAAAAAAATCGCTTGTAGAAACAGCACAAAACAAACCCACTGGTAGTACGAATGATATTTCCGTGTTTCTCCAGGTGTGAATCTGTCAATTCCAGGATGTGGTACTTCCACACCAACTTTTTTATTCCATGCATCAGGTAAAGTAAAGGTAGTATGTATCCAACAAAAAGTCTCCAGCACATTCTCTGGCACGTCATCATTTTGGATGCAATCTATAGGATCTCCGAAATATTGGCGGCAGGTGACGAGGATACTAAATGCCACTAGAAGTAGAACTGTGAATTTGTAATGGAGTCTGAATATGTTATTATCGACACAGATCCCATCGAGTTTTATGATTCCTCTCAAAGAACCGAAGATGTCGAACATTTTGACTGCAAGTGCTCGTTTGAAATAGACCGAAAGGATCTATAAGTTTCACTTCTTTATAAAAAAAACTGTCTAGGTCAGCAAAGAGGAAGCATCTTCCCATCCAAGGCAAGGTCGTTTCTTAAACAACAATACTTTCCCAGAGAACTGCTGCAGACATGATCGCATATCAGAAGCAAGACACAACAGTGAAAACAATGAATCTGCACAGGAGGAATGAAGCGGAGAATTTGTATTCCCTTTTTGTTATTTCTCCTCTGGTGGATGCTAAATCATTTTCATGTTCACGACAGCGAACGCATTTGTCCGCTGCTTCGGGTTCGAGTAGGGGAGGAGGATGGGCGAGAGGAAGAATAGTCTGATGTCATCCAGTGGCGGGAAGTGGTATCGGAAGGTAAGTTAGCTGCGTGATGAAGCTTGAAAACATTCTCATTAGACACATTCCATTTAATGTGTGGCGTGCAATAATTTACACTGAAACAGATCTTTGTTCTTCTTCAAGGTAATAGGAATATAAACGATTATTCTTTTATTTTTTATGAACATTTCCATGACTCTTTTTATTTTTTCTAAATAAATAAAATTTTTTCATGACTCTTCTTTCGGGAAACAGTCATTTATTTTCCCATTTTCTTTTTCTTCTTGGCTTTTTCAAGCTTCTTCGAGATATATATTGTTTTCAATTGGTGATAAAATCGTGTCCGCGATAAATTGAATAACTGCTGTTGCCTATAGAACAAATTATACAGTTTTCATTTAGCTTCAATGTTCTAAAACATTCTTGCTCAACACAGCATAAATTATTCGTTTATAAAAGTCATTTTTCGAGATTTATTAAAAATGTATTGTAGCAATAGTTATTTTTCATTCCGAGATTCGTACATAAATGCATTCTAATTCTAATCGTATTATACGCTACAGTCTGCAACTAAAATAAAATCTGATGTTTAGGTATAGCAACGTATAAATTTAAATTCTTTCTCTGTATTTGTTTTTAATTTTGATTAAACCGTATTTTTAAACAGTTTTACAATGCTTCCCCCTTCCCAAAATACGAAAACAAACAATAATAATAATAATAATAATAAAAGGTTTTAAATTTGAATTTGTTTTTGAATTGCATTTTAATTTTTATCAATGTACAGATTTAGTTCTATAAGTTGGCTGAACAGCTTTATTTAAGAAAAGGAAAACAATATTTATATAATTTTTCATATATTCCATTTTTTAAGTTAAAAAAAGTTTTTAAGGTTTTTTTAATTGTGAATTCTTATTTTAAGGTGATAGATTGCAATATGAAATTTCCAGATTGTAGTTTGTTTTACTTTCAGTTTATTTTGGGGAAATTTCCAGTTATTCACATTTTTCAGAAATTAAAATTCCAAAATTTGAAGAAAGACCATTTTGAATTACAAATAGTGATATTAGTAACAAATATTTCATAGCTTTTGGAAGCAGAAGAAATTATCTATTGAAATGCTCTGTTATCATATTGTTATTTTGGTCAAGTGTTTAACATAAGAATTAAAAAAGTCGAGGAAAACCCGGATGAGAATTTAATATATTCATTCCGACTTAAATTTATATTTATCCTCTAATATTGTCCACTCGTGACCCAATAATTAAACTCGGTGAACAATTGAAGTTTGCCCTACGTTCGAATACTTGAGAACGGCTCCATTCCATGGGTATTTTTATGGTTTTCTCCCCGTGTAACATAAATACGAGTCAATTTCTTTTAAAAAATCTTCTACGAAGATGATAGTTTTTGCATGCTTTGTTGTAGTCGAAGAAACGAGCGCTCTCATCAGAAAAATAAAGAGTCCCGTTATGAGAATATTTTTCAATTTTCTAACTAGCATCAACAAGAATGTCTATTTTTAAATTTTTTTAATACTGATAAGTAGAAGTAGATTTTAGAATCTGACGAAAAATTTATCTGAAGTTTTATTCTTTTGCGACATTATATCTATCAAACAAATATATTAATCTTCCATAATGTTACTACAGTTTGTATTATCAACTTTTATCGATCAAAAAGCTGCAGTTGCTTCAAGATTTAGTTGATTAAAAAATGGAAAAGTAAAAAACATGGTATTTAAATTACCTCTACATTTCAAGGCTTTTACATTTTTGTCTCCCTTCCCTTTATTTTTGACATATTCATATTCTTAAATTTCATCTTTAATTTTTTTATGTACTCAAATATTGCGACTACCAGATGCATTATTTTAAATGTACAAATTTTGTTGCTAAATCTTGATAAATTTATTCCTGAAGAATAATTTAATTCCCCCTAAAATTCTAATTTAACGCTGTAAATCATTTCTTGAATAAATAAATAAAGAAGGAAAGTACATGAAATATCCAAAGGGAAAAAAATATAAGAAAGAGCTATTAAAATCTACAATATTAGTAAAGGCTTTATGATTGTAAAAATTCCTCGTCGAAAGGAACAGATTTTAAATCGGTTCAGAGCTCACTTAGAAAGAAGAAGTTGTTGCCATTTTACATATTCCAAATTTGGTAACAGAATTTATGCCGTCTGTTCTGCAGACCGCTGTCGTTGTCCTTGTAAATGTAACACGGAGATTTCGAAAACATTTCAGGTATTGTTCGCATTGCTCTCAAATGCCGTTTTTATGCTGGTAATTTAACGGGGCATGTTATGTAGTTTCGTCGAAAAAGTTCTCGATTGCATGCTGTGACACTATATATCATTTAACGCCGCTGTGAAAACTGAACTTTTATTGTGTATTTATCTTTGTTCTGTAACTTAATATTATTTAATTCATGACACATGAGGTCACATGAATAAAAGAATCAGATAAATCTGTATCGAAGTGCGTAAAATAGGACTTTATAAAATATTTTATTAATTATAATAATTCTACAATCTCTCTTTAAATTATCACTTGGGTGTATAATATAAATATATTTTAAATTATATCAAGTAGGTACCTTAATGCCAGAATAAAATCAAGATTTAAATTGTTAAGATATACACTTGTTTCTTTTTATCAATGAATATGTTTACGAGGTTAAAAATAATTAATTATTAAAACTATACTTGTTTAATCTCCATGTGGTTCAGGTGAATTCTAATCTTTGCATTTAACAAGGAAACTAAACTAGAACACAGACAGGGTAAATATTAAAAGGTTTATTAAAAGCTTCATCTTGTAATACAACTAAGATTTAAGAAAACTTATTCATCACCATTCGTTAGATCTTAGAAATACAAATATTTATATGTAGAACACAGCAAAAAATTTTCAAACAGCCCCAGTTACCGCGGTTACTAGCTCACGCTTAAAGACTCATAATCATTCAGCAAAACACAGATCGGCGACAGATGGGCGTTTAAGAGAATAAACAGTTTTCTGGATAGCTACCTCAGCTCTCTCTCTCTAAATTATAAGTTTTCTCGCTATTTAAACTCCATTTAATTCGCATTCTGTTGAAGGCCGATGAAATAAATAGAAGCTACAGGAAAGTATTAACATAAAAATAACGTGCTATCTAAAGTAAGCCTTACATGTTAGGATTGTAGTTGAAATTTAAAAGGTAAATTAAATATATTACGTCCCGTTGAGTGGCAATAGTCTAATAACTGGCTGTCTACGAGGTCGAATGGAATTAAATATACTGAAATTTTTTACTTTGAGCAGTAATAATTGACAGTTCCTGTGAATGATAAATAAAGGGTAGAATAATACCATGAAACAAAAATTTTGAAAGACTACTGTAAAGCTATTTTAAGGTCAAAATGCTATCAGTACTGTACTCAAATTTAAACTATTTCCAAATATTCCTAATAATATGACAGTTTCATGGCAAATGTAGAAAACTTCTTAAATGAAACTGAATCCAATTCTCACTATGCATATGGGGGGGATAAAACTCATAAATACTTATACAACCAACCCATTCATCAAGATTTAAAGCAAACCAAACTGCCAATGTTATCCATTCGGCAACCAGAGGTCAACAGTCTTTATTACTTATATTTGTCCTAAAGGACTTTCTATCAACTTTTAATAGTCAACTTCAGATATAATTTTAAACACGGAATTTAATGGAATTTAAGGCTTCATAGATTTTTCAAAACATAATATCTATCTTTGGGATGAGATTAACTATTATTTTTTAAATGTGAGATTTTTTGAGAATTTCAATAAAGTGCTAAATATTAAATATTGAAATCACATTTATTACCTAGCAAATTATTACGTGCATGCAGCTCAGAAAAGAGAGACATATGGGAATAAAACTATTTTAAAGACAAAAGGCATAAAAGAAATAAATTATCATCTGTAGTATTCCAAAATTAGGTCTCATTAATGCATTATAATCTTCAACATTTTACCTTTTTACAAGTTTCAGATATAAAACTGACACTTTTTTTTAGAAAATTCATATAATATATAGAACAGACACGTTTTTCTTACGCTAAAACATCTTTAGAGGAGGCTTTCCGAGTTTTTTAGCCTTCTATTACGTTATTGTACCATTTGTTATTGTACCATTTTATTAACAGTTATTTTAAGTTATGCACCTTTTCTATCAATTCTAATCTCAACTTACAATTTCCTACCAGAATGTAATTTAAGAAACGCAGTTAATGCAAATGAGTAAGAGTACTATTTAAGTCGATGTTTCGCCGACTTCGGGAGAGAGAGGCTGATTTTCCTGTCTAGCGTGCGTTTGCCTTATGGCTACGTTCTCTCTCAGGATACTACGCTCGGCCATACTTTAGCCCCTTGCTTGGCTTCGCCGATTTAAATGAGATCTAGAGGCCAACCACTTAGAAACCTGATAGCTTCGGCTATATCTTTCAGATAGCTTTAGTTAAGCTATCTGAGTTAGTTTGAATTCATAATTATTTAAGTTCAAGCCCAAGTGGAGGCTTTGTGTATACTCCGAGTAGGAGTTAATTGTATTTATTCTGAGAAATAAAGGGTAGTTAACCATTCTTACGTGTTTATTCTCACACTTAAACGATTATCCGCTTGCTAGTGTTTGTGGGGTTCTAAGATTGAACATTGGAATTAAATAAGTAAAACCCCACACATTTATCGTACATATGATTTGGCAAGTGCAATCTTCGAATAAAAGATCTTTAACTTACCTTCCACACGGCCTGACAAACAGCCAGTTTTCAGAACAATGCTATTGGACGCTATATGTAGTGTCTATCTGTCAAATTATAACTATTTAACAAACTGAGCGATTTAAAAGCAACAAAAAACTTCTTAATAATTTTAATTTTTGTTTTATTTATTAGGGATAATATGTTTAGGGAAGCTATTAAAGTAACATTTCTTATGTTACTTTATGGTATGATAATCATGTAGTTATCATTTATGTGCTTCGGCAAATGTTACGATGTTACGATGCATACGATGTTAAATTTACCTTCTATGTGGTATGGGTAGCCAGTTTCCAGATGCTACCACTCAGCCTAGCTTAAGATATTTGATTTATCCTTCAAATAAATCAGTCTGCAACAGCTTACCTGACTGAGCAGTTTAAAAAACAATTCTAAATTGTATGAGTTTTCATATTATTTTTTGATAACGCATTTAACTGATATAAATTTTTCCATTCCGAAATACTTGAAAAAAAAACTGGGTTCTATTGAATATAATAAAATTAAATACGCACGAAACAAGCTTCTGTAACCAACAGCTAGCTTTAGGCTTTGCATATAACGGCTTTATTTCCACCGATTTCAAATTACAAGCAGATTAAAATGTGAATTCCATCTTTACAAAAATCGATTGCGAGAATCCCATTTTTCTTTAAAATTCTTGTTTTACATACATATTATGGGACCTGCTTTATGTAAGAGCAAACGGGGTCATGTGACCAGAACAGCCAATTTTAGGATGCCTTCCAGATCCTTTTGAAATATGTAAAAGAAGTAAATTTTTTTAAATTTAATTTTTAAAAACTCAAAATTTGCGAGTAGGAACAAAATTTTAAATTCCTTATTTTAGTTTTTATGGCTCTTCTTATTGCTAAACTATTTAATTGCATTACTTTGGATTTATTTCAGTAATTTAATTTTAATTAATTATCTTAATTATACGTATGTATTTTAATGTATACATCTTATGTATCTTAACTGATACATTTTATGTATTTTAATTGATACATAATAAAATGGATAAGAATTTTTTAGGCTCTCGTTTTCTAGAAAAAACTTTTCTAGAAAAAATATAATTTATATTTTATTCAATACATAATAAATTAAAACCATACGCTGGAACATGTAGAAAGGGAAATGTACTTTTGTTTAAATGTAACACTAAATGAAAAACAAGAAATTCTTAGGTTATTTCACAAAATGTTTTTTATACAATCCCCCATTTATGATATTCATTACATTGAAAAGAATTAGAAAAGGAGGAGCTTCCATATGTAATTATGCTCCAGATTTCCACTATTTTTAATATCAGATCGAAGAAATGTTACTGCTGATAATAATAATAATATAAAAGTATTGTATATGCATAGTCTATTTTCATTACTAAAAAATAATGCGATGACCTGCAAACTACGCTTGTTAAATATGTCAGTACATAAATTGTTATACAGATGTTATTATTCGTTCTAAAAAAATAAAGGCATCGATTAAATCTTTTAAAAATGATTGCACCTATACGTCGCTTCGGCCAATGAGAGAAAACATCGTGAAAGGTCACCTTTTCTGGCATCCCCTCATTAAACTAGCCGCATCCTGTGATCATGTACTTTTTATCTGTGATTTTTTTTAATTCCTTTTTATCGCTCCCTTCTCTTTCTGCAGATTCAAAATGGCAAGGTCGCATGGTCAAAATCTGTCACTCCAATTAACGGTATAAAGGGCGATAATTAACCTCTATTGTTACGCTTGTTCTTGCATGAGAAGTTATCCGGGACATTCAAAGAATATTACTGCAGAGAAACAGGACTTAAGACCTTAGATTTAAGTTTTATGCAGAATGAAAAAGTGCATGACATAATGATACAGTTATAAATAATACATTTAAACTTTTCTTTCAGGGTTTTCTCATGGTAATAAATACTAACTCCGATATAATCCCAAGCAATCAAGAAGCATTAGCCATTTCCGTCAAAGTTAAATGCGTCCTTGCAAATCGAGACTTCTGTCTCATATTTTTTTCTCGCAAAGACATGGATGGCAAATATGATTCCGAATTTAAACGCAAACACAGTCATCTTCCGATTTCATGGGTACAGGTTAACGAGACTGCAGATTAACCGAGATCCATCTTAAAAAAAGCTCCTGTGTACACCACATGACTTCCTTGTACGGAATATTAAATTATAGCCATTTTTTCCTGCATTTCATTTAAACTTATTTCCTCGAATTTCATTAGAGGTATATCTCATTCAATTAATTCAGTTTTCAGTTCGTGACAAGGCAAAAATACATGAAATCTCGAAATATCTTTATTAAAAATTGAAAAATATAGAACTATAAAACTTAAATACAGTTAAAACAATTTAAAGAACAATTTTTACGCTTAAAATTAGAGTTTTTACGCAAAAACAAGCAATTTGGCCAGAAGGCACGTTTTTCTTTGCTCAAAATTGAAAGTTTACTTATGGTCTTACTCGGCAGAAAGACACTGAAGGCGTAGAAACTGACAGAATTTGTTGCGCATGCTATGCTGAGTCAATATGTGGTATAATTTAATAACTTAAATGATAATTCCAGAACGGATTAAGCATGATTTAATTCGCAATAATAAAAGAAGACGTTATCTTTATTGATGCGAAGTTTAGTTTCTCTAGATTGGCAACAAATCCACTATTCTGCGAAGTTTCAAATGTAAACAAATACGGCTGCTATGGTAAAGAAATTAGTCTTAGCCGCACTTAAGCAACCTTTAAATTGTTGACAATTCTACAACTAAAACCTTAACCAGAAGATAAGAAATAACACAATTTAATCATTTTTAAAGCAAAATTTGCGCAATTTAACAACATATAAGAATAAAAAACTGAGCTCAATGAGCCGAGTAACAGAGTGAGTATATATATATATACCAATTGTGTAAATATATATATATATATATTTACACAATTGGTACTGCCCATTGCCACCAAAAAGGGAGGTGAACAACCACATGCTATAGCAGTCCTATATACAAAGTTTCAACATTCTGAAGCTACTCGTTTTTGAGTTACGCGAGATAGATTCATACATACGTACTCAAGTACAGACGCCACAAAATTATCTTCGCTGAATCCATTTTAAATTAGTTTTGTAATTCGTTTGAGGAAAAAGAGTCCTATATTCTGTCCTTACGTACAGATGTCATGCAAAAACATCGTAAATTGTATTCGATAGTAGTCAAAATGTATATTTTAGTTGAAATATGGTATCCGGAATTTTTCGTGATTACAATACTTCCGTTACTTCGTACAAGGAAGTAAAAATTAGATGTATTTATTGTCGAACGATAGGAAAATTACAATTTCAAAACATCAACGTTAAAACAAAACTTTCTGTTGGAAAGTCCAAAAAGGAAAAGAAAATTGTTTGGGATAACAGTGGTGTCAGTGGATGATGCCATAGTATATGGGAAATATTTCCATTTATTCCATTTCCATAATATTTCATTTCCATAAGTTAATTTTACCTAATCGAGAAAGCATATAAACATTGTTTAATTGTCTGTTAATAATAAAAATTTCTAACTGATTTTTCTTCGTGAGTTTGAATTCAGTCATACTGTTCAAGTTCTCTAATAAATATTGCTTCTTTCTTCATTTCTAATTATGTGTATTCTATTATTTACATTGCATTCTTTTTTAGCATATTTACTCGAATTTGAATTTATAAGGTATATCTCCCACATTCTTAGCGTGCCTTCGTGGTGTAATGGTCAGCACACTGAGCCGGTATTTCAGAGGTCCGTGGTTCGATTCCCGGCGAAGGCCTTGCATATTTTTCATGACTCCTGCTTCGAAATAAACCTAATGTCTCTACAAATTGAGTGCATTATTCAAGTTCTGCTGTAAATATTCTTTGATGCCAGTCCATTTCTAATGATGTTTTCTCTTTTCGTATTTAGAATATGTTCTTTTTGATTTTTTTTTACTCCAACTTGAACTGAATGACTTTGTACAAGTTCTCTTATAAATACTGTTCTTTAATGCAATTACAACTAAATTCCTTCATTTTGAGTAATTGTAATTCTTCCGTTTATAGTGTGTAATTTCGTTTCGAATACTGATTAAATTTATCTAACAAGATGAACGTATTTCGCAGATTAAACTGCTTCAGATTTCAGGTAAATAACTAATAATATTTTCCTGTTAATTATAATGTTTTTATTCTTCCTTCATGTGTTTTTATAACTTAATTAATCGTGATTTTGAATTAACCGTGGATGTCCTTCCCGTTATTATACCCGTAAATTCCGAGAGTGAAAAAGAGCTTACAGTCGATAAAAATTATCGATACAATCGATTCAGATTAATGTTACCACAGTAATCTGTACGAAGTCAACCTTATCATTCGCTTCATTTGGAAAACAGGTCTAATGATTCGTTACACACATCTTCCACTTCGACGAGTAAGAAAAAACTGAAACTGGTCTTCAATCCATGAAATTAAAACGAGCGTTTTTATTTTAACTTTAATCATGGCAGAGCGAATGGGACCATATCGATTCTCTTAGACGTGTACGGTGCTAAAAGCACAATTTCATAAATTATTTCTTCAAATCCTCCTTAGTAACAAGCGTAGCAATATTTCGAAATAATACCAGCAATTATTCACGATGAATAGTAATGGAGGAATAGCTTTTAGAAATGCAAATTTCTTAGAAAGAGTCTCTCTTATTCTAATTTTAAAAACCCAGAATGGCGAAAATTACGGATATTTTTAATAATTAAAACTTTGTAGGTAGTTTAACTAGATTTTTTAATAAAT
Organism: Stegodyphus mimosarum; assembly: GCA_000611955.2. Classification (NCBI taxonomy): domain Eukaryota; kingdom Metazoa; phylum Arthropoda; class Arachnida; order Araneae; family Eresidae; genus Stegodyphus; species Stegodyphus mimosarum. The sequence continues at coordinate 105,912 of KK121650.1, read as the reverse complement.
CCAGCTACTCAGTTATCAATAAAGCAAAATCTTCAATTCATAATAAAGACCAAAACATTTGTAGTCCATAAGGCATCATCTCTGATAAATATAAAAGTTTTCAAAAAAAAAAAAAAAAAAAAAAAAGAAAGAAAAAACTGAAGAATTTTAAGAAGAAGAAATTGGGTCAAATGTATTGAGATATGATATGGTTTCCTAATGATTGTCAGACGCTGTAAATAAGACTTACTAAACATTGTAACTAAGATAGCTTTCTCAGCAGCTAGTTATTCTGTAAAGTAATAAATAACAATAATAATAATAAGAAGAAAAATCTGAAAGGTTTCAGATTTTAAATTACGTCCAAAGGAGGTTTTTTTTAACATTTTGTGTGTTACCTTTATTTATTAAATATCATGTTCTTCGCACTTAAAACATAAAATTCAGTTCAAGAGCAATATTGCAAAATAATTTTAAAATGAGCATATCTTTAGATTTTCCGATACACAGTTTCCCTCGCTGGGGATAAAAATGTTTTTTCTGTACAACGTTGCCATTGCTCGCTTTGAAATCCTTGAGTTTGTTAATCAAAAATCGTTAAAGTTTTACAAAATATGAAATCGATAATAAAACAAATTCCAAATTTGGGCTTCCAGATGTCCATATTCGGATGGAAACGTTCAATATTCAAAATTGGATGGCTGTAGGTACCGTTGTTTTATCACAATGCGAGAAACATGCATACATTTATGCAGATTCATCACTATTTAATTTCTTTAAATATAATGCAGGGCTCTAATATTTGGTGGCAACAATTTGAAAAGTGAAACAACGCTTTCAGTGAATCAACACAAAATGCCAAAACAAAATTAATAGTCCTTCTGGGCAAATTGATTCTTTGGACTAATAATTAATTTCCATTTAGCATACTACCGTTTCACACATTATGCTTTTCGTGCCCCTCTTCCTAAAAAGAGTTTATAAATGTTAAAAAATATATTTTATTATACTTATAAGTGAAGAATTTTCTCAATGCTTTCGCGGCAAAGATCTGCGTGTGTGTTTATACAAATAATTTATAATCATATCACAAATTCTTTTGAATTACTTTTCTATACGTATGCTACATCATTTTATATTTCGTAATCAGAATAAAATTTATTTCCATTCACCTTTTTATTGTGACTGATAAGTTTTGAATATAAAAAAGAGAAGATTCCAATATTTGCAAATATGGCCTGAAATGCTTAATCTTAATATGAATTAGACATCAGAGAGGTGAGCGGTGATGCTGATAGAATAGCAGGTAAGAGCAAGAATATCTCCTGCTCAAGATGAAAGCTTGAGTCAGAAGTGATTTGAGTTATGGTTCTCAATTATCCTATTGTATATTAATGAAAAGTTTCTGCTCCAATTGAAATTTTTCGCCAAAGCATTTATCTAAATGCTTACTTTATTAGCTTTATGTAAGAATCCTGTGGCATTCTGAAATGAACGCAAGTTAGAGAGGTTTATTATAAGCAATACTATTCTTAGGAGAGAATCGGAAAACAGCTAAATTGAAATGTAGACATAAGTATGATTGCAAATTAAAGCTTAAATTATGCCTTAAGTATTTTTTACCTTACATATATAAACATTGTTTACTCTTAAGTTTTAAATAATTTCTTTGGCAAGAAATACACCAAAGCATTATCGCTAAATCTGTTTTAATTAACAATTTTAGCAAACTATCGATAATTTAAAAAACTGATAAATTTAAAATCACTAACGAAAATAATTCTGTATATTTTACTTTAAATTGCATGATATGACAATCATAGCTATTCTTACGTCATTTAAAAAAAATAAATGTATTTTGATTGCAAAAGTTCAACAAGTAGGAAAAATAAATTTTCATACGATATTGGAATATTTTAACCAAGTATTTTCTCAAGAAACGAAAAAGAAGTGCGTAAGTACATAATAGTAACATTTAAACAACATTAGATATTTGCCCTTGAAAAGAAGAAGTTAGAAAACTATATACGTATATATATATATATATATATATATATAGCCTGCGCTACATCAAAATCAAGAACTTCGAAGGCCAATTTTCCGAGAAACGTCCTTACAAAGGTTTCAAATAAACCTCGTTTACTCTCTCCCTCCCCCCAAAAAATCGAGTTATGTGTTATAGCTTATGCCTTATAACGAGTTACGTCTCATGAGTACAATAGTCATACATTTTTTGTCATAAATACATCCTTCTTTGTTTCACATCTGAAGTAAAACACAAACACACAATGCTTAATCCACATACGTACTTAAAAACAGCAGAAAATACAAATTCGAAGTTCTTGGTGTCATACTGACCTGTGGTGTCATATTTCTCATTGAACAATTAAATATTAGAATTGGGCTTATATTTTTGCCACACCTAAAGCTTTCTAAAGTTTTTTTCAAATTCAGATTTTCCTCGCTCATAAAAACTCATACTTAAAACAGTAAAAATTTAGTCGATCATAAATAGAATCTGGAAAATCTCAGCTTAAAGACTATACCGCTTATCCGTGCCTTAGAAGTCGTTAATAATACTATCAGCTTTTGCAACTCGAAGCACCTTCGCAGATTTTCCAAAACAAGTACTTATGAATTTCGCATTGTAAAATAATAAAGCATATAAAAAGAAAAAAAAACTTAAATGCGTAGTTTATATTGCTGTTTTCCATTTAAAATAATTTAATAATTTTTGTGTTTTAAATCTTTAACAGAATAATTAATAATAATCAAAATTATAGGCAAATTAAATAAACGAAAAATTATCGAATAAAATTTCAGATTTGAGTATCAGATATGATATAAAATGCATCCCAGAATATTCAGATAAATTCTATAAATTTGTGTAAATTTTAATAAATTGCAAATCTGAAAAGAAAATATTCTATTTTCCTCCCTTTATGGCAATTAGTACTTGAAAAAATTTGACAAGAAGTTTCGCGTAATACCTTCCTGAAAATGAAAATTAAGTCTTTGACATTAATTTATCCCCTCAGGCTCACACTAATTATCTTTATCTACTTCAATTTAGCTCAGTTTCTGTGATTCGCACTAATTACCTCCGTAAAGTACTGGCATTTTGATGGTTTGATAAAAATACATTTAAAACACTGGAAGTTTTTTTTTTTCGGTACCATAATTTTGTGAATTATAACTAATAAAAAGTATTCTCCAATATAATAAATGCTTACTTTATTATATGCTTATTACACCAAACAAATATAGAAATATTATACTTCTTGAAAGTATGATATCATCCCAGACAATAAAACACACTAAAGAGTAATTTTTTTATTTTATTCTCAATTATAATTTCAGTGTTAAGTTGATAGACTAAAAAAATTGAAATCGATTTGTATTATAAACATTTTTGTTAAACGATATCAATAATCGGGTAGAAAAATGTTACAGAAATTCGACTGACAAACATAATTTTAAACATAAATAGTTTATTTCTGTTATTAACTATTATTGTAACTAACTGTATTAACTAGATATAGCACTTTCTGAAAAAAAAAATGGAGAAAAAAGAGAAAGGATTTATGACTTCGTTCTCCAGATTATTTTAATAGCGACTTATCATTTTCATTTTATGTTCTTTTTAATAATTGCTTCTTTAATATACAATTAAATATAATTATCTTCATTTATCAGATTAAATGGTTATATACAAGATATTTTATCGTACTCTTTTTCTTCAAACGTTATTTCTTCCACAGATATTAGAAAGAAAATCGTTAAGATTTGAGTTGTTTTGCTTTTAATGGCTAAATAAGCTTGAAGTTGCGGAGCAAGTAAATGACACTAAAGGACACAAACATTATTCATACGCTAGGAGTTCATGTTCTTTATTTAGATATAAAAATGGAAAAGAAGAAGGAAAGCCCATATATGCAAATAAATATGCAATTTTTTCTTTTTTATCCTTTCTAGAACCTAAATGATACTTTAGCTTAAGCAGAGTTAAAATTTTAAACTTTTTATTCTATACAAGGTACTAGATTTTTTTATTACTCAAGATCGTTTTATCCAATTAACTGAGTCGCGGATTATCTGTCTTAAAAGAAAGTTAAGTTTTTTACTGTGGAACGAGGAAAAATTGTTATTACAAACCGTTAACATAAAACGAAACTGTCTACGGAAAATGTGGGGGGGGGGAAAGAACGAAAAGAAAAAATTCGTGGAATAACATCATTGATAACAGAATAGATAGCAGTACAACAGAATTTTTTTAAAATTATTTCTCCGTGTGATATAAACTTCGATTCATACTCAGTAACAAATAGCCAAATAATAAATAATAACACAGACACTGTTAAACATCACATTTAGAAAATAATCCTAGTTGAAAAACGAGACACATTTGCATGATAAATTACTAAAACTAGTTTAATGAAAAGCATTATAAAAAAGCAAAATAATTTCAGCAGTTTTGTTTTATATTCTAACAGCTTGTTTTATATTCTATTAGATTGTGAGTCTTTTATGATCATGAATATTACTTTGAAATATATTCTAAGCAGCCATAAATACTTCTCAGCTTAGACTGTTACAGAATATGCGAATTTTGTCATACATAAAAATATTACCTTGAAATGTTATGAATGCTTATAAATATACCTTCTTTGGAAAAACCAAACGCAGTAATTAATATATACATTTTTTTAGAAAAACTAAAGTGCATAATAAAAATACTGAATAAAGTTCTTTTTGAAGATTTATATTACCTGCCTCAGGCAAATGATGTAGCCTTGCAAGATATAAGTTATTGTGATCAAGTTAAAACTTAGCGCAGAAAAACTTAATATCACTATTTATAGAGAAAAAAATTTTTAAATGCTTGAGTTTTGTCTCTTATTCCTCATCACAGAGCAAAAGTTTTACTCTTATTCAGCAAAAAAAGAAAAGAATCGATTGAGAATTATTCGTGGCCTAATTTGAAGTAGTTGAAATGTCATTGTTGTCATTGTTGGCTAAAGGACTTTTGAAATCTCTAAAGAGATCTGCAATAAAATCTTTGAAATTGATGACTTCCATGTTCTTGGCGAGCAGGAATAGAACGAACCAGTCTCCATAAGTTGTCTTTTTTATGATTGTCCTCAACTGATCTCGAGGAGAAAGTCTAGCCAAAGAATGGAGTGCTAGATATCGGACTTCGCGAGAACACAGAAGTGCAACTTTGTAAAGTATAGATATTGCAGTGGCTACAGCCAGAATAATGAACCAAAACCAGAGTAGTATGTAAATTTTCTCATTGACGATATTGAGAGGAAGCAGACACAGGGCGTCGTATTTCATCACATCACCTGATGGCCCATATCGATGAAAAGTACACTTAGTTAATCGAGGAAAAACCCTAACCATGGGATCCATCCTTTCTTCTTGCGCACCAGTTGCAAAATGAAGTACATTCAGTCCGTACGTGGTGAATTCTCCTCCAAGAAAATAGTCAACAAAATATATTTGTCCTGTAACATTCACTAAATTCATCAGTTCACAAATTAAGTACTGGTAAGAATAAGACGAATGTTGGCGCATGTTACATCGAAAATAAGTAACTAGTTGATCGCAGCACTTTTTCTTTTCACAGTGGGCTATAACAGGTGAATTCAGCTTCTGCAGCAAGTGCTTGAGACGTCCACCTTCCCAACTCCTCCAAACGAGTCGCGGAACGTAAAATAGTGCAGCCTGGAATAGTAAAACGAAGCAAACCCACTGGTAATAGGCATGAAAAACTACTTCGTCTCCAGGATCGCGTTGGTCCACACCGGGGTAGACAACTTGAACTCCAACTTCTTTTCCCAGAGCTTTAGGTAATGTAAAAGTGCCTTCAACCCAACAGTATGTATCCAAAACCTTCTTTGGAACATCATCTGTCTGTATACATTGAATTGGATCCCCATAAAACTGAGTAGCTGAGACAAGCAGACTGCATACGCAAAGCAACAGTGCTGTTAGCCTGTAGTGAAGGCGAAATGTGGTGCCATCAATCACAAATACACGAGGTTTAATGAAATTTTTCAGCGTGCCAGAAAGGAAAAGTTTATCCATTGTAAAGATGTCAATTAAAACACTTACCTTGTTATTATAATTTAACGAAAAGAAAGGATAAACAAGAAAATTCTTTGCTTGGTAGCAGTATATACTTTTGTTGAGCACTTACAAATCGTTAAGCAGCCGGTAAATTTATCATCTTATTTTCTGGTGAATAAATCGGAAAATGAAGTCGCATAAATTTTAAGCACCAACTTGACATTTATATATGTTGAGAATGAACACTAATGCTGGTTGAGCATTCATGATAGTTCATGATAGCCCATTTTAATCTTCACTTTCACAAAACTAATTCAGAGGATGAAATCAAAGAATGCCAACTAATATCCCTTTCTTTTCTTCTTAAAATGAAATGATTATATCATACTGACCATATGATTCAATCCCACTGTAATTTCTTTAAGATATAATAAGTAAAAAACGCACTCATCAATGCGTAACATCTGTAATGAAGAATTATAATATTAGAAACTTTTATAATTAGTTTAACTACAAGCGATCACACTTGATTAAGAATTTCTCCGACGTTCGCGCATATTCAAAAAGTATCATTTCGATCTATTAACTGTATATAACACCATTCACTTCTGCACCCGGTCAATGTTCCACCGTTGAATCTCTCAGAGCAGTCCCAGCTGGTGGGGATAGTTGAGGAATCGTCAAAATCTCCCGCTGAGATTAAATGTTATGCAATGTATTCCGCAAATGAGATTCCTTAGGGTTAGATCACTTTCACAGACGTAGTTATCCCAAACCTCCCTTCGTGGAGGCGAAGAAAAAAAAAGAGCCGTCCGCCCACCTGAACCGTCATCATATACTTCTCCGACTCTTTTCCGTCCCACCTAAGTATAAAAAGGACGGGTTTCATTCTTTGTTCAAAGAAGCTATTCAACTTGGCCTCATTCTATGTAGGTATTGTCGGGCTGCGATACAAGGTCATGGTTTGCGTGGTAGTGGAAACATTCGACCCTCGTATTACGTACACAAAGCCGGCACACCACACGCTTTTGGTCACGCATGCTCTGGCCGAAAGATGCGCGCAAACCCATGCCACGATATTTCGTGCCATTTGCAGGCGTCCAGCTGGAACAAGTGCCGCAGGAAATGTTACGGAACAACACGGTAATAATCGGAGATCAGGTGTTATGTGAAGAATGGAGAGAAATATGTAGCATCAAAAGATTTAACTTCCTAATTTAGAGACGAAATTTATGCTGAAAATTCTCTTGCATAAAATCCTAGTGGATTATTCATGTACTAATTTTTCGGCAGGTTTTAAATAAAAGTTCAACACCCTTATTCACTACAAAATGAAAGTAAATAGAATGAGTAATGTAGAATTGATCTCAGTATCTGCACAAACGATTATTTTGGAAAAAAAAAAAAAAAGAAAAAAGTGTGTATATATGTTTGGTGAACAAAGAATATATTCAAAAAATAGATTTGTTAATATTTAAATACTAACAATGGTTCTACAATTTATCCGGTTATAAAAAAAGTTTAATTTAGATTATTATTATTATTACAGAAAAATTACATTAAAAATTCACATTTTACATAGTGTATATTTAAATCACGAGACATTTTTTTCAAACCAATGATTTAGTATTGCTTTATTGGTTAACTTAATGTCTTTGATATAATACATTACTAAAATTTATTTTCATTAATTTAATTTGATAATTATAAATCATAAAATTATCTCAATCTGAAGGCTACAGAACCTCCAAATGAAATGAATACTGCGACCAATAAAGTAATATTTTTATCTGAGGGGGTGGAAATATACTGTGATAAAAAGTCGCAGATTTCCCACTCAGACACAACTTTTAATTTCTCTGGAATTATCATGAGCAAACGTAGCAATTTTGAGTAAAAAATGAATTTATTATTAAATTAAGTATAAGTAATTGAATACTTTTATGCATTTACTGCAAAATATAATGAAATAACTGTAATAAAAATATAATCTATGTTACTTATTATTGCAAAGCAAATAGAGAAATGCATGCAGGCAAAATGCAATTTAAAAAAGAAAAAAAAAATTTTGATTTTTTTTCCTTTTAATATGAAATGTTGGAAAAAAACTTCCCTTCTGCGAAGGAAATTTATAACAATAATACATTTTTCATAATAAGTATTACTTTCATGATGTTTCAGTCTAAATCATAAAGCTAAGAACTGGGTTTTTAAAAAGTATTTAATAAATAAAGTTCTTTACTATAACATACAACTACACAGTGACATACTATAACATACAACTACACTTCTGAATTGGATTTTTCAGATTGGAAAGCCAATTACATTTTCAAAGAAAGGGTTTATAAAACAGTAGTATTTCTAAAAAGAAGAATGAATAATAGCTTGTGAATAGGACGAAAACTAAGGTTTATAAAGTTGTTTCAGACGCGAACTGAGTAAAATACTTCGGCTAAAAAAAGCAATCTTTATAATATTTCTTTACTTGCTTTATTTTTAAAAACAGGCTATTCTGTAGATAATTCTTTAAAGCGTGAAATTTTTTTTATTTGATCCCTTTTTTCCCCCTTTAAGTTTCCCTCTCACTTTTTATTTCATACTTTCCTGATTCTTTAGAAAAAATTCCATTTTGGACCTTTTGAAAAAAAAAAAAAAAACTATAAATTTTCATTAACTTTCCTAAGTATTTTTAATAAGATTTGCCATTTTTTTTAAAAAAACCTGAAACGCTGCATTGTTTAAGTTAAAACAGATTTACTGAATAAAACGGTCATCTTAAAACATCAGTATTGTGCAAAATAAAAACTTATGTTTAGACACTGTTTTGGAAACATGCGTTAAGCATAAAAGTAAACTGAAATCATTCGCTATCTTTTGCACGGAGTAAAATATTCTGCGCCTTTGTGAATATTTAGTTTAATATCTATGAAAGTTTAATGCCATTCTAAGAACAATTTTTTTTTCTGATTCAATCAAATATCTAAAAATAACATAACAGTAATTTATTAAGCGATAATAGCGAATATTTTAAATCAAATCTCATTCATATGTTTCTTGTTTAGTTTAATTTTAATTTCAGATTAATGGGGAGTCCTTTATTTCAATTTCTTAACTTTATTAATGTTCTGAAAGTATTTCTTAAGGAATCTTGCTTTGAAAACTAAAATTTTTAACCGAAGAACTTACCTTTGAGTATTTTTTGAAAACTTTCTCGTCAAGAAAATAATATTTAAAGAATAAATAAACATCTAAAAAATTTTTTCACCCCTCTTGATCTCGTGAGTAACAGATATCCTTCAGTGAAATTATGTCATAAGATAAACCGTTTTATTCTGCATATTTGTTTTGGAAGTTTGTACAACAATCGTATATGAAACAAACAGGTGCATTGTAAAAGGAAATATCAATTATATCAATATCAGATTTATATCTTTCTTTAATAAAATATTTTAAATGGCATCATTATGAGTTTCGGATTCATTTACTTACTTTAAAAATGCAGCAATGTCATTAAAAAAACTGTGGAAGTTTAAGACACAGCTTTTATGATAACTAAAATTAATTTGTCAGTACACAGTAGTAGTAGTAGTAGTAGTAGTATACTTTATCCAGTCATATTTTTAATCATTAAGGAAAGCATTATTTAGATTCAGGAAGCATTATTTAGATAAATATGATCTATGAACTTTTTCCAAAATGCAAAAATTTCATAGCTAATAATGTCAAATTAATAATGATGCACAATCAACATTAATTGTAAAAATGATTTTCATAATTGGAATTTGCCTTTCTTAAAGTATAAATGCATAGTTACTTTTACTATCACTTAAAAATACGCCATTATATTTAATTATTACGAAATATTTACTTTTAAACAATATTGTCATTTTACGATTTCTTTTTAAAGGTGATGTTTCAGTTTTCGTGATTTAGTGCAATATATTTAAATACTACTAGTGATTTTAAAATTAAAAAAAAAAAAAAAAAAAAACACTACGAGGTTACTGTAGAAGAAGAACCTCTTTATCTCGGCAGAGTGGAAAAAGGATGTCAGTTGCCCTCAAAATCAATAGTTTTTATCTAAGTTCAAAAACCACCTCACCGGTGACCGAGTGGTTAACACAGCTGAATGCTCAATGTTTTGTCCTGTTTCAGTCCCAGACGAACCTCCTGATCACCACAGTTGGTTTTTTGTGTTTCTTCCAGTGTGTAACATTATTGCAATCCAGTTTTCTTCAAGAAGTTCTCTTCGAAGGCATCGTTGCCTCTAGAAAGTAGTTCTTGTGTAATTTGTCATATTTAAATAAGCTATACAAACCAATCAGAAATTATATTTTTGTCTAATTTTAAATTCTATATAAGAGCGTTTCTTTTCTAATTAGATTATCAAGAATCGCTAGGTATCAAAATTTTAAAAAGTGATTTAAAGAGGAGTATTTAGTAGGAAAAAAATCTGAGATTATGCAGTGGAAACTCATTTTATTTGAGTAACGCATCCTTAACAGAATATTTAAATAAACTGCATGCTATTACTTTAAGCAAAGCATTTCATCGGATCGTAATTTGCATCGTAGGAACGAACAGCGCATGCTCAATTAGCATCTTTAGCTAACACAAACAATATCATTTTACGGAACGTAAAGTAGTTAAATAACTCATTTTTAAGAGAAAATGCTAACTCTAGTAAAGTTTCATCGATCTCATCCAACAATAAGTTTAAATAATAATAATAATAAATATTTAAAATTGCATGCTTAGAACTCACAAGTTCCGGACAACGGGAAATTTAGTTCCATTGTTGTTGAAAGCGTCACAGTCGGAAACACTGCCTTGGTACGTTCCTAAGCAAAAGAGAAATAAATATTTTTTAGAATGAAAAATATACATTAAAATGATTTCACGTAGCTTTGAATTCCAGCTGAAAAGTTATAAGAACCAAATATTTTGAAATTTCAAACCTTTTTAAGCCATCATCAAAAGTGAACAAGAACATAAACAGACCTTTGGAACGGCACAGAGAAGCATACAAACCTTGCAAAGGAATTTTTTAATGCAGACTTTTTATTCTTTATTTCTATTAAAATATCCATCTAGAAATTAAATCTGCATTTATATCTCTCGATACGAATTTCATAAATCAATGATATGTTCTTTTTTTTTCTGAAATCTGTCGATTGAGCTCAATAACGAAAAGTTCAAACTGGATTTCGGGAGTCATTTAAGTAAATTATGTTATTAGATTCCACAAAAACAGAACTGCTGATTTTAAAATTATTTTTATCTAACTGTTTTATTAATAAAGTAATACATAATAAAAGTGCAACATAATCGAATACATTCTAAAATCAATTCATATGTAAAACATAATTGGTTTATCATGAGACATAAATAATACTTTTTCTCTCATATTTAAGATATGCATACATAAAAATATACATATATAAATCAAAGATATGTACATGTAAACTATTTATATATGTATATCTTTGATGCAATGTAAATTTTTTAGAAAGCTACTTTAAAAATTTTCCATATTTTGGTAGAGTATGTATTTATAACGTCATTTGGCTAAAGATTAAGCCTGGACAAAACAGAATACAAATATATTTTCCCAAATATTTAATGCCGAGTACTCCAGGTTGAAGATACGGTTGCAACAAAGGCACTTATGAATAGGAAGAAAGACTGGTTTCGGATTTGGATTATTAAATTATCACAAACCACACAGGTGCCACATGCCTAAGAAATAGGTAAGAGCTTCGAGAAGTTATCTCTTCCCTTAAGTAGATAGTTAGTTATAATGTACTTTGCCATAACTGTCTAAACAAACAGCGACTTAAAGCGATATTAAAGCAGATCGCTGCAGAAATTAGATAAAGATGCCTAAATATAACTGTTCTTGAGTGAATCTAAAACGCACTTGTTCTATAAGAGTTAAAATAAAGTACAAAAGTAATTACAAGCTAATGAAACTATGTTAATAATTATGCTTAATATTTGAAAAATTGTTTCAAAGAATGATATTGTCCTACATCACGTCTTAAATGGAGCTTCGGAAATGTTTTTCTTATATATACATAAATAAAATTAAGAAGATTTCGATAATTATTCTATGAATTAAATCAAAGAAACCTGTATATATATATGTTAATAAATTCCAATGTAGGTTAAAAAGTCGAAGAAAAAATCAAGGATGTCAAATGGAATCAGAAACACTGTGCACAAAGAACACGAAATGTATACAAACAGCATTAAAATTAATGAATTAAAAACGTATCCACGATAAAAAATTTATAATAAAATACAAATAAAACAGATTTTATTACTATTTCTTATCTATTACAAATAGATACTTTAGTTACTTGTGATTTCTTTTAGCTTTCTTAATGTGGCAACAGCACAGAAAAACTAAACTCTTAGACTAAAATTACTTGATAATTTTTTATTGGCATTTTAGGGGTTAAATTTATCAGGGGCAGTATAACTATATTCATTTAGGAAAGGGACTCGATGGAAGATTATTTTCAAGCAGAAGTGAACTTAGAGGCGGATTCATAGAGTAGCACAAAAAACAAATGCGAGAGGCCCACAAACAACATTCTGTATTAAAAAAATATAAAATTGTAAAAAAATAGTAAATATACTCTGTGTCTGAAGATAAGGTCTCACTCAGATTCAGATGAGTCTATCATTTCATAAATCCACCACTCAATATGGATTAAAGTGAATCCGCTTTAAGACAATCATTGATGGTTCCAAATAATTCTGATCTTCTATGGATATGATCATCTGATGTTTAGTGCAGATCTTTGTTTGCGGTCACAAAAGCATTGGTCACTCTCATATGTGATAGATTTAGAGAGGTTTAGGTAGCTGCCACGGAGCCCGTTCACTGCATATAAAAATGTTTGGTACTTTTGTGTCAACGGGAGCTAGTCACCAAATGTACGGCAAAGCTTCAAATGTGGTATTCTTTTTCTATCGGGTAAGCGTGCAATGTTTAATGTGCGTAATTTCAAGGCTGTGAGCAATGACGATTTTTTTCTTTCAGTTCTGTGATGGTTTTTAAGCGAAAACAGATCTTTGTGTACATGAATGGATAGAACAAGTTTTTTTTTTTTTTTTAAGGTATTAGATAGCTATGTAGATGGAAGGAGAACAATGATTTTTCCTACACACTCAAAATGCCGGCACTAAGCACAGCTGCGCTATCGTGCCGATACAAGTTCATTATTTTTCCATGAAGATTTTCACACCGTCAGGGTTGCCGCCATTTAGTCAAATTTCACGCTAACGTTTACGTTTTGCGCTAAGTGGCGCCCCATTAACAGATAAGCATAATTGTTTTTCTCATAATTTATATATATTTTCTATACATCAATGGGGTCATATTTTGGCAAACCTAAGCCAATAAGTCTTGCTGGCATCTTGCATACAAATAGCCCAGCTACTTAAATTTAAAAAGATTAGTGCATACTTATAGTTTCCTTGTCAGATACCAACATGAAAATGCCGCGTTTTATTTTTGCAAGATATGCATAGTCGTGCCGTGTAAGAAATTGTAAAACCATATAAGGCTCATTTATGTTAGTGATGATCGCTACTTCAAGCATCCTAACGGATTTCCGTACAAACAATCATTGTTATTCTCATCTGCATCTGTAAAAGAATGTTTCATCTCTAGTGCCATTGGTAAGACATTCTCTTCTGTTTTCGAGCATAAGAGTCCAGGTATCATGACATAGTAATGGAGGAGAAAAACGAAAAAAATAAGAAGTTAAGCAAAATACTACATGGGACTGTTGACGGTTAGCATACAACTAATTTTAGCTAACTAATTACCATCAAAAGAGCTAATTTTAATTAACATCAAACGAGAAAAATACTTTATGATATTTTTATCAATTTCTGTGCCAAATAACTACAGACAGTTAATAAGCTGGATACACATTGTATATCAGGTGAATGAAATGGAGTTGGCTTATCAGATATCACTGAGTTTACAGACAAAGCGACCATTAAAGAAGGCGGTAAACAGCGGTCTTTGTTCTACTGACCTGTATGAGGGAATGGGTTAGAAAGGAGAACTTACTTCCATCTCGAATAGTTATCTCCAGCTCCACCACTTGCCCCAATCGGACGGTATCAACGAAGATATCGTTCTCGAAGTCGTAAATACGCAATATCACTTCTGGGCCAGGAGATGGAGACGTCATCGTGGGACCTTTATTCTGAGAGCCTCTGAAAATACGCAAAAGCAGGAGAAAAATTATTGAGTAATAATTTGAAGCTTGTCACAAAATGAGCATCATTTATTCGCATGATTGCAAATATCGAAAATTTGCATTTTTTAGTTTAGAATGCTCGATTTCAAATTGTTATAAGGTATTTCTTCCGTCTTCTTGGCATGCCATCGTTGTGTAATGGTCAGCACTGCTCGTTTTTCGCGTCTCCCGCATCAAAATAACCTAATAACTGGTGGCGCTCGAACTAAAAATAACCTAATAACTGGTGGCGCTCGAACTAAAAAGGATGGTGGATGATGATTCTCCACCACCAGGATTTAGCGAATGGGTCCCCTAATCCCCAGTTACCCTTGGTTTTTCTCCCGTCTTCTTAACATGCCTTCGTGGTGTCATTGTCAGCACACTAGGCGCATATTCGAGGTCCGTGGTTCGAGTCCCAGCAAGGGCATTGCTCATTTTTCAAGTCTCCTGCTTCAAAAACTCCTAATGACTCCACAATGTCTTACTCCTAAAGTTTATCATTATTCTTCCAAATCATAGTTTAGTAATCTTTCTTGATTAACCATTCATTTAACTAAACTTTTTCCTCAGTGGCCCTTTACTCTTGCAACGATGCTATATTAGATGTCGTTTTTAAAATGCAATCTGTAGATGCCGATTGAAAAGGGTTAAAAAAATAAAATTTTAGGTATTTATCGCATGTCATCAAATGATTGATTAAAACTTATCACGCAATATGAAAGCATATAAGGGTTAAAACACTTCTCAAAATATATAGCAATTAACTTGGTACAGGATTCTGATGACATTAATTACCTTTTTTCTTTACGTGTGGAAAGCTATATACCAAGGGAAGCCAAAGTCAGGACAATAGAGGCCCCACGTTTGGATTCAGGAAATGTTGAGAACCGCAACTAGATGAGTCAGAATTTCTTGTTTGAATCGTTTTATAAGCAACGAAGTAGATTTTCATGAAATGTTTGAGGTAAATTAATAACGCTTTCACATTTTTTGTGTATTTAAAGTCTATATAAACATAAACTAGAACTCTATAAGATATTCCCTTCCTCCTTCCAGCCCTCCTTCGTGGTAAAACGGTAGCACATTCAGTGCGCATTCGAGAAATCCAGGTTCGAATCCGGGCGACGGCACTGCACATTTTTATCTTCTCCAACCTCCAAAAAACTCTGATGTGCACATCACATGACTTCCTTGTACAGACTATTAAATTATACGCATTTTGCATTTCATTTAAACTTATTGGATTGAATTAAATCTACTTCATCTATACCGCATAAACCACTTCATCTATACCATAAATGCACTCTTTAAAATTCACTAAATCTGTTTATCTCAGCGACACTCTGGCGCTAGCTTCACATAACAGCTTTACATCTCATTCATTTTATAACTCATCAAGAAAGCAAAAACTTACATATATCATCTGGAGAATTACCTAATCGTTGCTACATGTTCTATTCAAATACTATAATAAATCTAAAACGATGTGTAAAAGAAATTAAGCAAATGGAAAAAAAAAAAAAGGAAAAAAAAAAGAAAGAAAGAAAAAAAAACAGTTTTTCGCAGGCGATTCAGTATTTCTCATTAATTAGTTCAGTTCTCACTTCAAGACAAGGCAAAAATACATAAAAACTCAAAATATCTATATTAAAATTTGCGAAGTAAATCTTAAACACTTATTTCCTCGAATAAACTCCGGAGTGGATTAAGCATGATTTACTTCGGAATAATAAAAGAACGCGTTATATTTGTTGTTGCGAAGCTCAGTTTATCTAGATTGGCAACAAATCCAATATTCTCCTAGGTTTCAAATGTAAACAAATATGTCCGCCATGAGAAAAATGATTAGGCGTAGCCGCACTTAAGCAACTGTTAAATTATTGAAAATTCTACAAATCTTGCATGCAGATTTACTAAACGCTAGAATAAAAAAACTGAGTTTACTAAGCCGAGTAACAAAGTGGATATATATATATATACATAAATTTATGTACTTTTGGCGCTGCCGATTGAAACCAAAATAGGAGGTTCACATCTACTACATCATACTACATGCTATAGCAGTCCTATATACAAAATTTCAACGTTCTGAGGCTACTCGTTTTTGAGTTATGCGAGATACATACATACATACGTACGTCGTACGTACGCACAGATGCCAGAAAAAAAAATCTCTTCAGAATCCATTTTAAATCAGTTTCATATTTTTTTAAGAGTCCTTTATTCTGTTCTAACGTACGAATGTCACCCAAAAACATCGTTAAATTGCTTTCGATAGCGGTCAAAATAGATAGTTTCGTTAAATATGATACCCGAAATTTTTCACGAGTACAATACTTCCTTTTTACTTCGTACAAGGAAGTAAATACCTAATTATTCTACAGTGGCGCTCTAACTAAAAACGTGGTGGTCGTCACCACCAGGATTTGGTGATTGGGTCCGCTCATCTCCAGTCTCCGTTTAAATAGGGCAGTATAAGGTATTTTCTTTCCCTGTTCGCCGAGTGTGCTAGTATACACTCGGCGCGTATTCGAGAGGTCTAGGTTCGAGTCCCGGTGAGAGCATTGTTCATTTTTCGTTATGTCATGTTTCAATAATAATAATGATAATAATGACTCTACAGCTTTTATTTTTCCTACTATATTTGGGGAAGTTTGTTCCACAATATACAAATTTGAATATATTGAAATGATGCAACCTAGCTCTAAATATTTGCTTTAACTCTGTAGATACGAATTGAATTGTCCATTACATTTTTTTATTTTTTTTTAAGGATTAGACACTCAAATCCTCAGAACCCTCGAATCTTCAGAGAGATATGAATTTCCAAAACTCGAATCTTGGAGATATCTTCATTTTTCTTATTTTGTTTATTTACTTTTTTATTTACTTATTTATTAATTTATTTTATTAGTATTAGAATCCTAAATAAGAAATCGCCGAACATTTTTGACGCAAAATTTTAGAAAAATTACTTTATTGGTTCATTAAAAAGTTAAGGCGATTACTGCAATTTCTGTGATATCTGAACCACCAAATTCACTCCGTGACGGCCCTCTCTGCCACACTGCTTTATCATGGCTTCCAACAAAATCTGCCAAAATTCTTACTCTAGTCATTGGAGCGTGTTGCAGATAACCTATTAAAAATAACTCTGGATTTTTCTACAGTCTTATAGTACATTAAACGCTGCTACACAAATGTGACTCCAGTTATTTATTCCCCCAGTTGTACGCTACAGCTATGGTTACGCCAGTTGTACTGTTCAGTTTTACTATTCAACGTGACGCTAGCTGTACTGATTGCTGAATTTTAAGTTGTAACTGAAATTTGAGCTGTTACTCCAATGTGTTTATCAAACTAAATTGAGAAAATGAACTTCAAGGTTCAAGAGTTTAACTACTTATATCATTTACTAAATTTTCTTTGCATCATTCTAATAAGCTAAAATTTATTTATAAAGAAATGCATTCTTCATGTCTGTTTTTGCTTAAATTCAGATTTCAAACTTTATTTTATTTAAAAACTTTCAAAGTAAACTTTTTT
>KK121650.1:1620-88008 GCA_000611955.2 Stegodyphus mimosarum | reverse complement strand
TTTCAAACTTTTTTTTTTTTAAAAACTTTCAAAGTAAACTTTTTTTTTTTTTTTTGTTCTTCATGTTCTAATTTTATTTGAAGAATTCGAGAGATCTGATATTCGAAAATCTTTCAGAATTCTGATTCAGATTCGAAGTCTATACGTGTATTGACGTATAGTTTAATTAAAAATATTTTACAAAAAGGAGCAACGTTGCAATTTGAGGAATGTTGTCCGAATGAAATTCTCTCCTCCTCTCAAATGTCGACTTGATCAAGAAAACTCCGATTAGGACAATTAATGAATTTTCATGAACTAAGTATTACTGAACGGTAGAATAGCTGAGATATGCAAAGGAAAATTTACACCAATGTTCCTACCAGAATTTCTTACAGAAAATGCGTTTCAGATAGATGTCTAGATCAAGTTTCAATATAATGATGGGAATTTTCTGATATATTATGGAAAATTTAATATAAATATTGTATTATGTATTATGGAATAATTACAGTATTAATAATTATATATTATAGAAGATTTACTATAAAATATTGACGTCCGTGTTGTAGGTTGGATGCCAATATTAATCTTATTACTCTAGAGTCCATTCCGTTTCAAAGCGAATGAAAAAACTGTCAACAAATAATCCATAAAATATTTTAGAGCGAATAAAACAGGAAAAAGAATATCAAGTATGATTAAATATCACGAATGTTAGATATTAGCTAAAGAATGAAGAATTCTGCTGTTTGTACATAATAAATATTTGTTTTTTCTGCGCTTCCATTTTTTCTCCCTCTAATGCAGTTTTCATAAGCTACGTCATATCTTCCGCTTTAAGCTTATGTGATGTTAGAACAGCTGGATTTCAGATTTATTTATAGGTGCCGCCACAAATCTTTAGTCAATTTTAATATGCCTCTACATGCGCTATAACAAATATTATATTACTTTATGGTAATATAATATTGACGGCGGGGCAAGTTGCATGCATTTGTAAATCGCAGCCAAGGGTTCGAAACAAAAGCAAATTTCCAGTTCCGGTGCTTAGAAGTATGTCATTTTGAAGTGATGAGTCTTTGAAGCGGAGTCTCAAGTGTCTGAGCAATTATCATTGAAGGAAATCAAACATTCTGTTTCAAAACTGAAAATTTACAT
The DNA here is from genome assembly GCA_000611955.2 of Stegodyphus mimosarum. NCBI lineage: Eukaryota > Metazoa > Arthropoda > Arachnida > Araneae > Eresidae > Stegodyphus > Stegodyphus mimosarum. Next base: position 86,868 of record KK121650.1, on the reverse strand, counting down.
GACGAAATATCAAAAGAATTTAAGAATACTTTACTTGAAGTTTATAGTAAATCAGGCAGTAAATTCGAGTTGCAGTCTTTTATTGAATTACCCGCTTTTGTGACGATCATGCCAGACATTAAAGATGACTGAAAGTCAAAAAAATGAAAACACCAATAGAAGAAAGAGATGTGATACTTGTAACAAGCTGGGTGACATCGTGCGAAAAAATATCTCAAACTACAGCGATGTCACCAGCATCAATATAACGTATTTTGAAAAGGGTTTTACAGGAAAAAAGAGAGAGAAAAAAGAAAAGAAAAGGAACTTGTATTCGATGGATTCCTTAATGTTTGGTTTCCCTTTACTGAAACGAAAGTTTGATGATAAAAGTGAAAGATTTATGTCATGAGTAATCTGACGAAACGTGATTTAATCACTTTGGGCCAGAATTTAAAAAGCGGCCAATCCAGTGAAGAGGTCCATCCTACCCACAACACCCGACAGTTTTGATATGTACAATTATAGCTGATGTAAATGGTGATCTCCGCTTAACGTTACTGATTACGAAAGATAGAAGTTAAGCGCTACTGTAGCATATTATTGTGAGTGGTTCGGAAAATTTTGCAAAACAAATGCACAAAAGGTACTAATTACTTGCGGCCGGACATGAAGAGCTTGTGAATGAGAATTTTTACATTTTCATCCATCATAAAGTCCACGCACGAGTCCACTAGACCCCCAAAACACAATTCTAATTTGACAGGGCCCCTGTCTGGACTGCATGTTTTCTCCTTGAAAAAGGTTTTTCTCGCCGTCAAATTTATCCAAAGAATGAAAAAAAGAAAAAAAAAACACTACCCTCGAAAGAATCCAAAGCATTAAATCGCGATGAATGAAAAGCAGGGCGATTAGAAGAATTGCAAAGAGGAACTGTCTGCAATAAAATAAAATTTGAAAGGAAAGAAAAATAAAAGCAGTACATTTAAATGCCTTTCATGTTTGTCTTTTGTGCAGTCCCGCTTGTCATTATTTCCTTTGAAAATATTATATAATTAGTAGAAACCGAGTGATTTTCTGTTTTGATTGCTACTGTGATGATTAGTGCACGATGGGCAGTTTAAAATCGATTAAACTATAATACACATTTAATAATTTATGATATTTATTTGGTAATTCATAAAGAAAAAATTGCATGTCATTTCCCGGTTTCTGTTTCAAAATGCAATAGCATTTCATAAATAAAACTCTTGTTTATTGCAAGCAAATCGCACTTAAGAAATTAAAGAGCCTCATGTGATTCGCGAGCCGCAATTAAGGATACTGAGAACCGCAGTTTTGCCACGTCAGCTATATGCTTTAGAATTATTTGAGATGGATGAGCAAAGTGAGGGTGTTTTGTTACTGCTCATTGGACGGAATAGAACCCACCATCTTCTAATTCTCTGCAGATGCAGAAGTGGTTATAAAATCACTCTTTATTAGCAGTAACAGATCAAATGGAAACACGCCTGTTTAAATATTCAGTAAGAACATGGCTTTAATTTTTGTGAAGCATTTAATAGATTTTTGAAACAATCTGGCGCATCAATCTCTTTTCAAGATGTAGAGACCTATAAGATCTTTCGGAGCAAGAAACGTAAAAAATCAATTGTGCTCTAATCGAAATTCGAACCATGGTTCTTTCAATTGTTAGATGGGCGTACTAAACTTTTACAATATAAAAAAAAACGTGCACAGAAATGTTTTTCATAAAAGCACGCATAGGAAAATGCAATAATATCTTACATTTTTCCTCAGTTAAAAGGAGATTAGGCAAGATCCACAAAATCCAATCAACCAAATCCAGGTGGTGACGAGTTGTCGTCCAATATACTTTTTTAATTCTAGTTTGACTGCAAAGACTAAGATTTTCGAAGCCAAGCAGCACGGAAAATTGACTGCCCTCAACAGGATTTGAAGTACTTGTCTTTCAATTACTAGCTGGACGTGCTAAACACTGACATCACAATAGGCACAACAGGCAGGCTATGAGATAATTATTTAAAGAGAAGCAAAGAAAACAATTTGCCTAATTTATATTTGTTTTTAATGAGGAACTCAGATATTTGAAAACGGTTGAAATTAGAAGCGGTTTCTCTATATTTTTCATAAAACATTGGAAAATATTTTTTAATATTTATTTTACACATCAGGTGAATCAAGACCACATTCACCAAAATATAGCATATTTTGTATTAATTTCATTTACGTCTACCCTTGCAAAGTGTGCTCAAATCCATGACTCATAATATTGTTTTACTTCCTTTCCATTTTCCTTTCACTACTTTTGGATTACATATTTAAGTAATACTATTTAGCATAGTGACTACAGAATATTTTGAAATTATAATTTGGTCCTTGAAGAGGAGAGACCATTGTTCCATTCTCTCGAAATGTGTCAAGTGTTTTACTTAAACTAGTACCAACCTTAGAGTAAAAATCTACTTAATGTCGGAGTTAATCGAAGTGTTGAATAAATTAAAGTTACATTATGGAGTCACTAAGAATATTTCGCAGCAGAAAACAAGAGAAATCAGACATGCCCTCACCAGGACTCGAGCTTCGGACCTTCCAATTGTTAGCCGGATGTGCTTTCAATTATGCATTATGAAGGCAGGAGGTAAAAAAGGAGAAAATTCCTTGCAACATGAAACATGTTTACAAAACTACGAAAGCATTTCTTGCATTGTTACCGTTGTAGAATCAAATTTAATATGATTGTAATAAATAAAAGTGTATTATTTCGAGATACAGATATACGAACCTTACATCGACTCTGTTCCCAGTGTCTACTCTTAGATCTCCGCTAAACAGCTTACAGCCCACTTCGTATTCACCGTCCCCGGCACTAACAATCATAGGATGTTGTTGGACAGTCACATGGCTCATAAATAACCCTGGCTCCTTCTGCAAAACAAAATGATAAGCAATAAAATTTAAAAAATTGAACTAAAAACTAATCTCAGCTGACGATTTATAATGATACTGCCTTTCGAGTATTATTAAAACGTACAAGGTTAATTTTAACTAAAATGATATCTTTTAATGTACGTGTGTTAAATCTTTCCTGCATCTCCACCGTTTCTGTCAACTCCATCAGAAATGTAAATTAAGTGAATTTAGATAACAAGCGAAAGTTTAACTTAAGACAGAGAGTGCTGGCGATATCGAACAAGAAGCAAGATAATGCTCATAATTTCTACCTGCTATAGTAACGCGCTTACTTTTGGCAACTTTTGACTTTTGAATCTGCTTGTAATTACTTTAGAAGAAGCGTTATCATAGACGCTAGATTTTTAGTCTCTAATTGCTAGATATCTGTTTTGTAAATTGAATTACTGCTGCGTTATCAGCCCGAAGAAAGGGAATGTTGTGTCTCTGTCAAACGTTTCAGTTTTTGTAACCTGAAGCTGAAGTGCGAATAAATGCTTCAGTTTTGTATAAAGTTTCATCCGGTCGATGTTTATCTTCAAAACGCCTAGCGAAAAAGACAGTTGATAGAAGGACAAGTAAGAAAAAAACGGAATGCAGCAGTGGGGATGAAAATGTAAAGACGAATAAAATACGACTCAATGCTGCGCTGTTTTCGCAGTTGTTTCTTTTTGCGCGTATTGTGCTATGATAATAGCAAATGACCAAATCATATTTATTGTTTGTTTAAGTGAGTTTTTCTTTAATGCAAAGAGATGTTTACACCACTTGCGAAAGAGGGGCATTGAAGCACTGCATCAAAAAGTGTCAGTAAGATGGAAAACGAATATTCGAAGCGACCAGGATTTTACAGTAATGCGTTATTTACTGTAATATTTTTTTATTTATTTAAACACTCATCTCATTTTTTTATCACACTCTACGCCTTTTAGCTTCTACGAAGAAGTTAAAGTTAAATTAAATTAGAAATTAAAACCAGTTGTTCTAGAACCTGGCAATAAAACTGGTTCAAGACCAAATTTTTAATAGATTAAAATATAATAAGAAACTTTAGCAGGCGTTTATTACAGTTGTTATTCACACAATGTTATTATTGCCATTAATTACTTAAGTTGCTGTACTATATTTTTAAATTGCGAACAGCAGAGCTGTCCATCTTATATTTTAAATTCAGAATAAATTTATTTCGCTCATCTTAAAGACAGGGTCTTGTTTCCACCTCTCTTGAAATTCACAGAATTTCTTGCTAAAATTATTGCCAGTCTAAGGCTGAATTTTGGATATCGTCAAAGACAATAAAAAACAAGTTTGACAGAGATTTAGAGAAAGTAATAATAATACTTGTCTACGTACTCCGTCATTAGACACTACACGGACTGGACCCAGCTGAGAGACCCCTGTAAAGGGTAGGGTCGATGGGTCGTTTGGGGAGCGCAAGGGTCGGCCTTGCGCTCCCCAAAAGGATGGCCAGCGTTCCCCAAAATTATAAAGCTCACCTTTGCTACCATCACGGGCTCCCAATCCGAGGTGGCAGACTTTGAAAATTCACTACAATCACAGCTACCTCCTGGACCCGGGGGGTCACCACTCCCGGTTTTCAGGTTGATTTCGCCGTGGCAAAGGATAAGCGATGGAGGACGTGGGCACTGCCCCTTTACCATAACGGTTCATCAGTACAGCGCCACGTCCCCCAGTATCTAGAGCAGCCGGAAGGCAGAGGCCACATAAAGACCTCGCACAAGACGCCTAAGCCCAACGCCTGAGCCAACCCGCCGGCCTGCCACCCCAAGCAGTCACTGGGAATTTGTTGCTAGACTAAGATATAAAGAACATGGCCAAACAAGGGCAAAGATTACATAACTTGCAATACATTAACAATACTTGTGCAAAATTTTACATGATGAGAAATAATTATTGGTATGTTATACATAAAAACTTGTAGATGCCTAGATTCTCATGAGTAATAGTAAAAAGCAATGTATTAACATTCATATGATCATAGATCGTAAGAAAACTTAGGGTCATGTCATATTAAAGCGTCATGTACATGGGTTTCGCCGTGGCGGGAGAACATGTACGCCTGAACATCTGACTGGTCGTTTAAGAAGCTCCCGCCAGTACTACGCAGGTTCGGACCCTTATCCCTGTCGGCCGACCACACCAGACGGAGTAAAGAGTTCTTACATCTCTCCTCACAGGACAGTAGTCTTCACCAATCCCCCCCCCTCAGTCCAACCGTATAAAACAATCTTCCTTTGAGGTTCTGGAACCACCAAGCTCGGGATTTTATACCCCCGTGGCCGAGACTGCCTGAGTACAGATCCTAGCCAGTAGCTTCACATAGTTCTCTGCGTCGACCCTCGAGGGGCATTAGAGAAAGTAAGTAAAACATAAAAAATTTTGCTGTAGAGTTTTAAATCGTTAAAGAAAAAGGGGTAAAAGTACGAAATCTGTCTATATATTTCCAGGCAGATTTCCTACTTTTGTTTAAGTATTTTATATATATATATGTATTTTGAACATACAAATGACTCAGTCATGGCTTTTTGCTGTATATCCTTTTAGAGAAGAAAGGGCTACGATAAAAACTTGAACGTATAATTATTGGAGAACATTAAAAATGCGTGACTAACGGGACATCGAATAAAGCTCCATATTAAACATGCCCTTGCCCATTTGACCTTTTGTCGTCATTCTTGCGTCACGCACTTCGAAACAATTGAATTGTTTGCTGTGTATAGCACTTTGGAACCTTTCCATACAACCAAGATAATGCATTCATAATTATATGCTGACAAATTTGTTTCCCTGGGATAAGGACATGCCCTTCTCTCAGCTAATACTCTTTCACTTCCGCTAGAAAACTCCGTGATTTACCCGCCAGAAGCAACAGTTTTGAATGACAGATGTAAAATTATACTGAGATTTACCAGCTCTTCAATTAGAACAGGCATGTTTGAATGCTCATTCGTAGCTAAAAATAGCTTTTTAAGCGTAGAGAACAGAATTGAGGTTATTTTAATTACCTTCATAGAGTTTTAAAACGAATAGTCATATCTTTCTTCCAGTCTTAAATTTGCCACTATATGTGTGTTAACATTTAATTGTTGATATTATAAGTACTATATTTTTGGATAACAATGGCTAATTAGCTCATATCAAGCTATTTTAATCTTCTTATTTTTTAGAGTTTATTTTTATAATGAATTAGAAACAAATTTAAATAAGACAAAATCAAAGTTTGAACTGACGTTGATCAAGACATAAGGGCCGATTTTCAAAGGCACCGATTTCGGCCTCCAGCCAAGCTTTTTTCAACAGCTACAATATCTGTATTAGTCGGTAAGAGCCGCATGTTAGAATTCAGAAATGTTCGAGAACGCAACTAGATTTTCCAAAAACCACAAGTTCACATTTATGTCATTTTAAAAGTAGCGAAACAGGTGTTAAAGGTAAAGAAACGCCTGATTTTAAACTATCATTCAGTGACAGTTTACCTTACTTTATTTTGGACATTGAGCAATTTTAGTTTGTCTTAACTCATACACATTGTTACGAATTTTGTATAACATAACGTAAACGGCCTCAAGAAGTGCGAATCTTTTCCAGAAAAATAAGATTACAAGGGCAAGTCTATTCAATATTGAGGTAAATTGCTGTCTCACTAAATTGGCGAGATATCATCAAGCTGGCAGTGATTGTAGGTGAATTTTGTCGCCAAACTTGGCGATCATTTGGCGGCATTTTAGTCCGGTTCCTATATAACTGTAATTGGTACTGTAATTGAATAACTGTAATTAATCCCTTATATGTAACTGTAAAAGCATCTGGTCCTTATATGTAAGTTTAACTGTATATGGCTTCTAATAATTTCTAGAAATGAACAGTAATGTAAATTTCTTGTCGACGGAAGAAGAAATGTTATATATAAGACCGGAAAGAGCATCAATTTTCAGTTTTTAGCTCAGAGTTGACTTCGAAGTATTGAGAAATCTTATACTAACTTCATTCTTTAGATGCACTTTGCATTGCGCTGTGTTTAACATTCTAGCAGTTTGAAGTGGTAACTACTTATCGTGCTCTGTCATACTGAGAAAAGCTGTACAAGTGCTTTTGAGAAAAGTTCCAAAACTGTATTTCTTTCGGGGGGGAAGTTATCAAGCTATTATCGGTTCTGTGTGCATTCAATCGATTACAAAACCGTTGGCAAGCAACAATAAGTTTTATTTGCATAACAGCCGCCCCGTTCCCCTGCGAGAGCCCTGTATATTATACGGTATGTCATTATGTAGACGCTATTATTAAGCATCTTCAAGTGAAAACTTTAGAGTCAATCCGATTATTGAAAGATGTTGAAAGGTTTTTGCGTTGTTGCCTGGGATAGCGAACTTAAAAACTTACGCTTAAGTTTCGAGATTTTTCAGAAAATTAGATGTTGAACCTGTATTCAAAATCACTCGAATTCAATTAAAAAAAATCATTGTGATTTGTTTACAGATCAAGAACTTCAATCTAACGTGATTAATATGATAAGCGCACATAGCTTATTTTCTTTAATTTCTTGAAAAATTTTATATCTATTAACAGAAAATTCCAAAAGTGTTCAACTTGTTTTAACGCAAACAACAACTGAGGTTACAGACAGGAAGAAAAAATCAGCTGATATTACTGCACTTATGCGTTACGTTGTTATCACTGATGAACAGGTTTTAAAAAAGGAACCTAGAATTCCAATAAGTTGCGTTACTAATAGCTTGCAAGTGTTAAAAGTGTTATATTAAGTAAAGATAAATTATGGTTTGAAATATTAATGTGTTAAATTTATATAACGCGCCAACTTTTGCCAAGGACGCGGAAAAGGCTGGTCCCAAAACTGGGGTTAATTTTAATAAGAACTCAGTGTCTTTCGTAAACGTATAACTTTTCAGAAAGCAGAAGTATTCTGAAACTGCCTGACAAAATTTCATTGCTTTAATATCAGCTGACAAGTTGTAGCACTGTCTATTGAATAAAATTTGAACCAAAATAGTTAAATGCAAACGCAAATTTATAAGATTCTTAATTACGCATTCAAAGGACAGAATTGGAATTAATAGGTCTTGGTGAATATGGATGACTTCAGGAAAATCCAGTTCATTAGCTGAAGAAGTTCATTCCTTAATTTCTGTAAAAGTCATAGACATTTCATAACGAATAATAATGAAAAATTGGTTAAAATTTTCTTTTAATTTGCTACGTTATGATAAACTACATTGCTAAAGCATGTTATATACAAAATCTCATTTTGATATAATATCTTTAAGAAATGATGCACAAGGCTATATTAAAGGGAAGAATAGTTTTTAAACTTTATATTAAAAGTAAAAGACCAACACTGCATATAGAAACAGATTTCAAATAATGAGAATTTTGAGGTGTCAAATTTGTAACTGAAAACTGTTAAATTTCGAAATGAAATTCATCGCATCTATTACTATTAATAATAATTTTGAATATGATTTCTATAGTTTTTAAGCTGGTAATAATTCTTGCTTGCATGTGTATGCCGCATTCAAATTTTTCTCACTGTCTTCTTATAGAAGTTCTTTTATTCATTTGAAAAATATGATGTGCACTCCATTGTACAGAATATTAAATTATACGCATTTTTTCCCTGAATTTCATTTAAACTTATTTCCTCGAATTTCATTAACGGTATATTTCTCGTTGAATTAATTTAGTTCTCATTTCACGGCAGGGCAAAAATACATAAAAACCCAAAAAATCTTCATTAAAAATTGAAAGATATATAAAAACATAAAACACCAGAAACAGTTAAAACAATTACAAAAACAATTTTTACTATTAAAATTAGAGTTTCTACGCCAAAACAAGCAATTGGTCCAGCAGGAAAGAAGACAGATTTTTCGGTGCACAAAACTAAAAGTTTCCTTTTGGTGCAACTCGGCAAAAAGACACTGAAGGTGAGGAAAGCATTAATTCACTATTCTGCTTTAAGTTTCAAATGTAAGCAAATACGGCTGCTATGGTAAAAAAATAGGCTTAGCCGCATTTAAACAACTTTTACGTTGCTGATAATTCTACGACTATAACATGCAGGTTAACTAAAGGCATAACAACCTTAATCGGAAGATAATAACAACATAATTCAATCATTTTTAAAGCAAAAAATACACAATTTACCAACATATAAGAATAAAAAAAAATGAGCTCTCTGACTCGAGTAACAGAATGGCTATATAATATAGATATATTTATATACTTTTGGTGCGGCCGATTGTAACCAAAAAGGGAGGTTCACAACTACAGGCTATAGCAATCCTATAAACAAAGTTTCAACGTTCTGAGGCTACTTGTTTCTTAATTATGCGAGATAGGTACGTACGCACGAGACGCTATGAAAACTTCTCTTCGGAATCCATTTTAAATCCGTTTTATAATTTTTTTGAAGAAACTTTTATTCTGTCCTTACTTACAGATGTCATGCAAAAACATCATTAAATTGCATTCGATAGCGGTCAAAATGGATATTTTTATTGAAATATGGTATCCGAAAAGTTCCGGGATTACAATACTTCCTTTACTTCGCACAAAGAAGTAAAAATTGCTCAGTGCGTTTTTATATAATATTCCTTCCATTATAGCCCACTCAGTTAAATTTTAGAATTTTCAACCAAAATAAAAACTTAGGTAAAGAAAATAAATTAAAATAAAATTTCAAATACATTTAGCAAATGCTTTTAATAATTGATTCTGTTTGTTAATGACAGTAGTGTATCTGTTTTAATTTGCACTTTTCTTGATGCGTAAAAATTTGAGAGTATTCTTATCGTTTTAAATTCTTTTTAAATTTCTCTTCAAAGTCTTGATTGCTAGCGAATCAGACATTGTGGAAATTCCATTGGAAAAATAAATATTTCTTATTGGAGGAGAATTATATTTATTTTTCGAGTAAACATAATGGATAAGTTTAACGGATGTCTAATTTAAATTACTTAACCTGCGAAGTAAAATTTAAAGTTAACAAAAAAGCAGCCTTAAATAAGCTTATATTTTGCTAATTACTGACATTTCCTAGGAATTTCTTACGGTTTCGCGGTTTCTTTGCATCATTTTGTCATTAAAATACCCATTTTACTTTGATTGTGGCTGCTTTCGCTCTCGGAAGTTGGGGAGTTTTGCACTCTATTTTCATTTCTCATGATGCATTAATTTATTATTTAATCTCTCTAAAAATTATCAATTAATGCTCCATAATTCCGCTACATAACGAGCGTTCTTTTACTACTACTAATTTCGGTTAATTTCTGTCGTTTTGAAATTCTTTTTTGCTTGTTTTCCATTTCTACCATTTCGTGTTTTTGATATTGTTAAACTTTTTTTTCCTATTTTTTCTTTATTTAATACAGTAACAGAAAACTATCTTTTTTTTTTTTTTTTTTTTTTTTTTTTTTTTTTTTTTTTTTTGTAAATTACGCTTAAAGTTGATGGAGTTTATTCAAAATCTATGATAATCTAAGATTGCTTATTTATTTATTTACTTATTACATTTCCCCCTTAATTTTAAAGATAAATTTCAGTACCAATTTCAATGCAGTACCAATTTCAGTGAAGCAATTCTCGTATTCTTTAGAAAGCAGCTTTAATGGTTAAATACGGGCGTTATGCATGTGGAGAGTAAACACTATTCATTCTGGGGTCCTGCGGTTTTATAAAGATTGCTTTTGCAAATGTATGTTGGAGAACAATGTATCTTACGCAAACACGTAGGCAAATAACGTATTTTTATCAGTTAACTTTACAATGAAGGACAGTGCTTGGAATGAAGATAATGACCTCTCTACACAATGAAAGAGAATGTAGTGTCAGTCTCTTTTCTTCTTTGATCTGTGATTATTCAAATTCATGTTAAAGAGAGAGTAGCATATTTATTGCGAGTAATAGATGTGGTTTGTATGCAAAGTGATAAATAAACAGCCCATCTTCTTTTGTATAATCTACTCTCTTGAAGCCTATGAACACAGTTTATTGAGATATTAGTCTACATTTGTAAGCAGAAAGGTCCAAAGGTTACATCATGCTACCTGCGACATTCAATGAATTACATTTTGATAGAAAAGTTATATACAGCAGATATATTCCTTTAGATGACCAGATGTATATCTTTAGGAACCATTTGAGCCCTTTGATAATGATTCCAGAGGTCTGGTTTATAGTGCTATGAGTTGCATTATGTTGCCTTGTTGTATCAGTTCATATTCTCTCACCAATCTACAGTCCTCAAACGTATTTCATGCTTCTGATGGTTTTTAATATCCTCACATTTCACGTTATAGTTTCATATTTTACATAACCCTAGATTTTTGTTAGTTTAAGCAAATCAAACTGGTTAGCTTTTAAACATGCTTCGTTTCGATTGCGGTATTTATTTCTAGTTAAGCAAACTTTCTTTTACACAGTTAAAGAGCAAATTTTAACACTAGTAAATGCCACATATGATTTTATTTTAAATATTTCATTGGCAGTTTCACATGATTAATATTCTCAGCTAACACTTCATTGGCTGCAATAAAGTCACTTCTAATCAGCAGCTCTGCTAAACACTAATTTCAACATTGTCAGAAGTGCAAAAGTTAGTATAAATTACAAATCATCCAGTATTCAGCGATGAATCCACCTTGACCTTCTTTTCTAGCTTCTGAGAACTTTTTCATGATTCAGCTCAAAGTTTTTCCACAAAAGCATCCCTCTCTTTAGACAGGTTGCCTTGTGTGATTTGTCATAATCAAAATAAGCCAACCCATTCTTTAAAGATACAGACAACCTCGTGTCCAGAAAGAAGCATGAAAGTGGACTAGGGATGCTTTCGAATGCAGTATTGTGGAAATCTACAAGAACAATGACTCTTCTTGACTGTCACATCACCATGAAGGATTATCTATGGACAAAGTCCATTCAGTTGTACAAACTTTGTATTCTGAAGCCTGTTCCATATCTCAGCATGAACAAGCACTACTTTCCGCCGCCGTACGCGTAAGAGAGGGGTTCTGAAAACATGTATTTTTGAACATCCTTCACATCCTACGCTATCTCTGATTTCAATCCAAAATCTTTGTATAGGTTGGAAACAGAGAGAGTTGGAAAGCGTTTCCCTCTTCCACCACCATGAAATGAAACAGGTAGTGTTTAGTAAAATGAAAGGTTAAAACATCTTTAATGATTAAGTAAGATATATCTATCATTTTCGAGAAGAATCGCAGCAGTATTTCCATATATAAAAAAAAAAAAAAAAAAAAAAAAAAAAAAAGAGAGAGAGAAAGAGAGAGATTCAACATTATATGCGTAAAGTACTATAATCTAAATGCAGATATTTCACTTTCATCGTTTAATGCCAAATCATATCTTATTATAGAAATAAATGCGTATACCTCATTATACAAGCATAGATTTAGAATTTCGCTAGATTCTTTTAAAGTTCAAGTTAAGAAACTGTTAAAGCAAAAAGAAACAGGACAAACTTTTACAGTATTAAATTTCTGATTAGCTGGCTAAAAAGTTGAAATTTCTAATATAAACATGCAGCGTAACAGTTATACGGTTTCACTTCTTAATTAATTTAACTTTGTCCCAATTGAGACTGCCAGGCTACTTATCGCCCCGTCTGTGGAAATAACAACGGAGTCAAAAAAAGATTCAAACAACTTTTTTATTTAAAGCTTTAAACTGAGAAATTGTCACCCAGTCGGTGTAGTAGTTAGAGACCCTGACTGCAGTACCGACGGGCCAGAGGTCGAATCTCAGAGAAGGCATAGATATTTGAAACCGTATAGTGTCTGTGCGGCGAGGGGCACTCGGTTAGACGAAGGTCTTTTTGAGATGTTATAGTAAGGAAAGAAGAGTGAGAGATACTCAAACCGGGCCTGAGGCGATCTTCCTCAAAACTGGGGCGAAAGCTGAACAGTTAGTTAGGTTCAGCAATACCTCAATTACCTGTGTTACTAAAAGGCGTTGGCCTGGATTTTATCCCTAAATTGCGCCAAAAAAAAGAGAGGGGGGTCAGTTCTATGTCTCCCGTTCTGCTGGGTAGATTGACGAAATTCAAATTGCGTTTTTTATGTCTCGAAAGCGCGACTTAGGATATATATTAGATTTATATATATCATTGCTCTAATATAGATATTTTGTCACAAAATTAGACTTTTTCTGAAATGACATGCTAATTTTTTTTCCATATTTCGATTCTGCGACTCAAATTATGCCTAAATATTAGATTTTGTGAAAATTAGTACGAAATTTATGGAAAAATTTCAAAAATTAATCTTGGCGTATTTTTATCAGTTTGCGCCAAGAAAAATTTACTCGGCAAACTTCTTAATTTATAACAACCTATTTTCCTTTCCTTTTTTTATTGTACACGAAAGGAAAAAAAAGTCACCGTTTATACTTTCAAATAATTTTAACAAGGTGCGTAAACCACACTTAGCTTTAATATCCCTTATAACAAATATGCCAAATTTCAAAACGCGCCAATATGTAAATTCACGTATATCTTATTGTTATTTTGAATAAAAAAACTCTCATTTTTTGAGGATATGCTTAGAAATACATCTACTTTAAGATGATGGTAAAAACTTTATAGGTTATAATTCAATTTTTTTTTTCGAAAAATAAAAAAAAAATTATTTAAACATATAAATTTAAAAAATAAATCATAAAAAAATGGGCGAATTTTATTTGGAATGAACCTAAATTTCGAAATGTGAAAGGAAGCATTAAATACGTTTAATAAAAAAGAGTTAATAATTATATCAAATTCAATTAACATTGAGGAGCTAAAATTTTGAGAGCTATTGCTTTAAAAACTACTTTTGCGACTTTTACAAAACTTGGCAGTTTGGCATAATTTGAGTCGTAGAATCGAAAGATGTAAAAAAATTGGCATACCATATGCAAATCTAATGTATATCTTAAGTTGCGCTTTCAAGACATGAAGAATGCAAGTTGAATTTCGTCAATCGGCCTAGTAGAACGGGAAATAAGAACTTTTTTTTTTTTTCGCAGTGTACATGTGCTTACAGTTTAAATCCCCGTAGATAGAAAAATTTCAGATACCATAGGAAATTAATAAAAATTCAACGTAAAATTAATGCCAGGGGTTTACTGTGCGGAAGTCTAAAAAAAGGTTTGCTCAGTTCTAAATGCGCAAATGATATGGCTAGCGGAAAGGCTAAGGCTGGATTGTGTCTTGGAGCAGGACGAGGAAATAACAGTTATGAAGTGCTAACGAAATGTAGAAGTGGTACTACAGTTCAAACAAAAAGATAATGGATTAATTAATATAAACCTTATACAATTTTCCCCAAACAATTTATGGGTAAATTATTAAACCAAATTCCAGTATTAGAGTGAATTTTAAGTCTCTGTGGGCGAAGGCACCTAACAAGCTGCTATGGAATACCTATGGTATTAATAAATACCACTTTCATCCCGAATATTTTGAAATAACATGCACATTCAGTATCATTAAAAATGCAACCACAATGTCAGAAACTAATTTTGATTTAATTATTTAGTTAAATGTTAATCCGTTTGCTGCTTGGAATTACGATTCCGGAAAGATATATTAATAAAAACGCTAAAGTTTGCATAACGATGTTATAATCGTAATTGCAATACACGAGTTTAACCCTTACGAAGAGAAAAATAAATTTTATTTTGTCTTATTAAAAAAATTGACATGATGCAAACGAAAACAGGCTCGTTTTTTATCTGTAGCAAAAATTACTCTACTCAAAAATCTGCCAGAATAGTTTCTGCAACTGATGAAAAATAAACTCGCTTTCAACTCTAAACATAGAAAGATTTCCTAATACAATTAAAAACAAATTAAACCTAAATTTGCTATTTAATTGAATAGTTAAGGCCGTTTGCCCATAAATGATAAAAATGTTGCATGTAAACTTCTGTAGCCAATCAAATGATAAAATGAAAAATAAATTTTGTGATTTAATTTAAACGTATGAGATGCAATCAATGTGAAAAGCTTAAAAATTATAGAATAAAGAAAGTTTTCATACATAAATCATATTTCATGTATAACTCAGTAAAATTTCTATATTTGGTTGATTCTTCTGTTTTAACTATTCTTCAAAATTTACCTCGTGAGTACTGCAGCCTTTAAGAGGTACCTTCAGAATTGTAGTGGTATTTTTCTTCCCGATGGTACTGCAGTTGTAATCTCCGTATCTGTCAGATACGTAGACAAGACCTTCAAAAGGGATATCTGTATGTACGTTGACCATGATGTGTTCTGGATCACTATGGCAGTCCACACTAACTGAAACAAAAGATCATTGTGGGTGGTGAACATTAAATTAAAAGTAATTCTTATTTAAACCATAATAAAAGTCTTTATTTATTATTTATTTATTATGGAAAATACCTTTTCTGTTATTAAATCTGCGTTTCAAAATTTAATTAAAATAGCAAAATTGTAAAAGCACAAAGTTTGATTCAGATGCACATAATAAAATAATTCATAACATTTTGCAGTATTTTTACATAATGCACTTATAATTGTCAGAACTGAGTGTTCTGTGCGTAGTTTTGGCAAACATCTTGAAGTAACTCCTTAAAGTCCTAAAGTCCTGATCTGGAACAGGGAGCTGAAATCAGCTATGTTCTGGTGTAGATACTATGATATACGTGGTATAATAACTGCACTTGGAAGGGATTTAAAATCCTCTTTTATTAAATCAATATTATTTACAAAGCACTTCCCAACTCGGGAGGGATACAGAAAGTAAAAGAACCACACTTGGGTCTAAATGAACAATCAGATAAATTTAAACTAAGCTAAATAGAATTTTAATTGATCTTTGCTCACAGAGCTCTTCGCGGAGTTGGCCTCTAACTAAATGGTGCGTAGCAAGAAGTACTAATACTAGCGCACTTGGATTTATTTCAATATGCAATCACGTAGTAAGCACTATGGCTTATAATTTGGCTGCTAGCTGATCAGGCGAACGTCGAACAGAATGACCGTGATCTGAGACTAAAAGCTCTCTCAAGCTGAGAGGTTTCTACCTCTGGTTTAAATAGTACTTGGCTCTATTTCAAATTAGCATAAGCTGAAAACGCGCGCTTCTTCTGACGGGAAGTTGAAACTGAGAAGAGATAGAAAGATTTAAATTAAAATAAAACTTTGTTAGTTTAACTAAAACCTTACATAATAACAAAGCGGAATGCTTTTAACGGTACACTTTGTAAGATTTATTTTAATTAATTTTCCAAGTCCTTCTGTTGAAATTTCCCGCTCTTTGACTATTTCAACTTATCTACCAAAAAATACAAATGAAGCGAGTTAAATAAAGAACGAAAACATGAATTTAGAAAAGAGAGAGCTTTATCATCCAAGGGCTGGAATGCGGTGATCCTGTTTCTTCTTGTTGGTTGTCTTACTAGTTAGTTACTCAGTTACTTTTGTAGTTTTACGAAAATGCGCGTTAATTCAAGAACCAGGTTCTTGTTCTTTAATATTTTAAATTTTACCAGATACTCTATCCATAACAAATATATCAAGCTATCAAGCTATTTTAAGTATCCAGACCATGTACAGCGGAAATTAATTTTTGTTATTCCCCTTAACTTCTGAAACAGTTACTTTTGAAATAATCAGTAATTTTTAAGTACAAAAGAAGTCAGCGATATGTGGGTAGTTATGTGACTTTATGAGACACGAACTAAGCTACCTATTTATGTAACCTATTTATATAGCTACCTTTTTACGTAAGTATATGTAACCAGCAAGAGACTGGACTAAAAAATCACATACTGGACTAGCAATCCAGTACTGGGATAAGGTGTACTGGGATCCAGTACTGGGATAAGTTGTCTAGTCGAAGTATCTTCAATAACTAAAACTAAGTGAAATTGGTTATTATTGTTGTTATATGAAAGGAATAATCAAATGTAACAACATATCATATCCGCTTTTATATTCTTGAACGTGTTCAGTATCGTCCTCGGAAAAGGTCTGTGCTCAAACCATGATATGTTCTTTCTGTGGTTTTTCTCTTTCAAAGTGATAGATCGGCTACATGTAAATAGTATTGCTAGCTCCAGAACACTAAGTGATTGCAAATGACAAATCGTAAACCATCTGTTAACGGTACTGACCTCTGCTGCTTTTTACTTTGATGTCACGTTGTTTGGGCCGACATCTGTACGATGATGGAGTGAGCAACAAAATTGCAAAAGATCTTGCGAAAAGCCTTTTATTTATTTGTGCTTTCATCAGAATCATACTGGATTACTTTGAAATATCTGGCTTCTAGTTGAGGAATTTGTTTGGGTCAAAACAGTAGCAAACAGATTTCAGAAAAGACTATAATTTGTAGAAACATTGCTACTGATCCTTCTTGATTAAACCTTCGTTATTAAATTAATTATCTAACCTAACAGCTCTTCATTTTAAGAAACCGGAAAATGCACTGTAGTTAACCATTTCCACTTAATGATAGTTTTCACATTACAATCGTGTCCTTTTTCTTTTGAAAGAAAAACTACAAAGTTATACCAACAGTTTTTTGAATGAAGTTTAAAGCGATGACTAGAACATTTCATACAAATGCTTAAAATGTTCTCGAATGATAGAATTATTTTCAACACACTTTTTATTTATAAATGAAGATGAATCTTCTCTATTGTTTAAATGATATTCCTTTTGCAAAATTCTGTAACTCTTTCAAAGAGCAGAACTTTCTTTCGATGATCTGATATTCGCAGTAATAAGCTAAATGTTTCAGATTAAATTTATATACTTTAACTTTCTATGAGAGCACAAACTAGCACCGATAAAGAAATACCGAATATGTTTCACTGTGCTCAAAGAACAAGGATAAATCATATGAAACTAACAGGAAACTTTTGCTGTGCTGATGCTTATGTTCCTCTTAAACTGGAAGCTGAAAACCAACAACAACGGTATAAATTTGCAGTCTGTTAAAGAAAAAGTAAAATGCCACCTTTTTAAATTATACTGTGATTATAAATAAAAAAATCCGGTGTGGACATCATATGACTTCCTTGTACGGCCTATTAAATTATACGGATTTTCTCGAACTACTCTAAGTGGACTAACCGATCCTTCAAGGTAAGTTGAAAATGACTTGAAAAATTGCAAGTTTGGAAATTAAGTATCCCGGCCAATTTTTGTTGCACGGGAGTCAAATTTATTACAATTTTATTTTTTCATATCGAGTATAAAACTTTCGCAAATATAAATGTACGAACCGGGAATCACATTAAAAATTACATTTCGTTATTTGCCGAAAATTAACACTTTTATTTAAATTTGATATTGCCTAAACATGAATATTTTCGTCATTTAAAATATTTCTTGAATCGGAAATATATGACTACGACTAACGATTGCAAAAATAAAGGACTCTAAATAAAGGATGTTGCATCATGTGACATTGTGAAAGTTTGGTACCGAAAGTTCAAAAGCAGGGACTATAATATTCAAGAAGCAGAGTGCTCTGGCGAGCCTACTGATGTTGATTAGGCCCGCCTGTGAGAGCTTGTGGAAGAAGAATAGTATGCAACCACTCGAGAGCTTGCTAAGGAGTTAAACGTTAGTGCCATGTCCATTAGTCACGCTATGCATCGTATAAACTTGACGTACAACTTCAATCGCTGGGTGCCGCATGAGCTGACTGAAGCAGATAAGGACGGATATGTTCGGTCCAGCACTAATCTACTCGAATATCAACGCGAGGACAAAATTCTGAACCGGATCATCCCTTGTAATGAAAAGTGGATTTACTTCAACAACACAGTCGACAGGGGGTTGGTCTGCGCCCGCTGATCCCGTCGGCAGAGTTGCAAAGAGCGATCTGACTAACAAAAAGATCATGTTACTCGTATAAAGTATTTCTCCCGCCTTCGTGGTGTAGTGGTCAGCACGCTGGACACGTATCCAGAGGTCCGTGGTTCGAGTCCCTGCGAAGGCGTTGCTCATTTTTCATTTCTCCAGCATAAAAACAAATCCTAATAACTCTATAGTATTTTGTATCTGATTGAATTGCCTTGATATTATCCATTAAAAGTATCTGGAAAAAGGTAAAACCCTCGACAGCAAAGTGTACAGCGGGATGCCAGTCCATATTGACATCGCTATCAAGGAAAAACGTCGACTCAGTTCTGGCACAATAAGGTTATACAGGGCCACATGTATCTGCATTGACCGGCTGGACTCTGTATGGACTCGAATGGGTTTTTTTGCCATACCCACCCTATAGCCTCGACATCGCTCATTCGAACTGCTACATTTCTTCACGCCTGCAGCTAAATCTTGCTGGTGTTATCTTCCATTCTGCACATGACGTCCGAAATGGGATTGATTCTGTGTTTGGACTCGCGGCTACGAAGTTTCTGGGGTGATGAAGGCTTTGAAAAACTACCAAAACGTCGGCAGAAAATCACAGATTTAGATGGTAATTGCTACTCGCACTAAAGGTACTGATTTCATGATTTTTGCTTTTGCAGGAAACTTTCGTTATAACCAGATATATAGATATATATGTGTGTGTATGCGTTTGGTACTGTCGATTGCAATAAAAAAGGCAGATGCACAACTAGATGTTATAATAGTTCCCTGCACAAAATTTTAATGTCCTACGGCTAATCATTTTTTAGTTATACAAGATACATACATACGACATCACGAAAAAATCCCTTCTGAATCCATATTACAATATGTTTAAAAAAAAAAAAAGATTTCTCTATTCGATCCGCACGTATAGGCGTCATGCAAAAGAATCGTCCGAATGGATTCGGAGACAGTCAAAATGGATATTTCTGTTCAAATATGATACCCACAATTTTTCTCAATTAGAGTACTTACTTTATTTCGTACAAGGAAGTAAAAAAGAATTGTTCATGCTATTATTACTCGAAAAAGACAATCATTTAGCCAAAACTATAAGCCAAGCCTAACAGCAAAAGCAAAATTGCATGTAAAAAAGATTTTGCTATGAATATGAATATAAATATAGATATGAAATGTGTAGTTTATTTTGAACTCTAGGCAAATACCGATATCATTAATGTATACATTTACCGCTATCACTCATGTAATTTAAAGTGAATTTTAACAATCAAGCGACCTACATCGATCAGCAGACTTATTAGCGACTAACGGCGGCTCGCGAGTTTTGCTCCCGCCAAACCTTTTTATACTCAATTTCCACGTACTTAACCTAGGGCCTTACTATGAACGAAACACTAACAGCAGTTCCGTCTGTTTCGAATATCTTTGCTTAAACAACCCGAACCAGAGTTATACAACCTCTGGCTTACCTTATCAATGAAGAGTTATCTATTATTATTAATTTATAGTAAATAAATCAACCAAAATATTATATAGTCCATGTTTTGAATTTAGTAGAGCACAATTTATTAGAATTAACGATTTGAAATAACTTTTTGATCGTCCAAAGCATGAAAATGGCCAGTTTCACGCCACTCATAGGTGATGGATGATGATTCTCCACCACCGGGATTTGGCGATTGGGTCCCCTGATCCCCAGTCGCGCTTTAAAAGGGAGAGTATATAAGGCATTTCTCCCGCCTTCTTCGCATGCCTTCGTAGTGTAGTGGTCAGTACGTTCGACGCGTATTCGAGAGGTCCGTGGTTCGAGTCCTGGCGAGGGAGTTGCTCATTTTTCATGTCTCCTGCTTCGAAATAACCTAATGTCTCTATAGTGGCACCCGAACTAAGAAAGGTGGTCTGTGATGATATTCTGCACCACTAGTATTTGGCGGTTGGGTCCCTTAATCCCCAGCCGCCCTTTAAAAGGGGGAGTATATAAGGTATTTCTCCAGCCTTCTTAGAATGCGTTCGTGGTGTAGTAGTCAGCACACTGGTTGCGTATTCTAGATGTCCTTGGTTCGTGTTGCTCATTTTTTATCACTCCTGCTTTAACAAATCCTAATGTTTCTACGGTGGCCCCCGAACTAAAATGTGGTGGATGAAGATTCTCCCCCACCACGATTTGGGGATTAGTCCCCTAATCCCCAGTCGCTCTTTAAAAGGGGATGTATGTAAGGTATTTCTCCCGCCTTCTTTGCATGCTTTCGTGGTGTAGTGGTCAGCACGCTCGACATGTATTCGAGAGGTCCGTGGTTCGAGTCCCGGCGAGGGCATTGCTCATTTTTCATCTCTCCTGCTTCAAAATAACCTAATGTCTCTACAAGGTCACTGTAGCATTTACTTGTTAGCAAAAACTAAATCAGCATGTAAGAGGTCGAAAATACTATAATAAATTATTATTTCAGAAAAGTCAAAATAATTCTTCAAAACTGAAATGGTAAAATCATCTGTAGGTCGCCAGAAATGAAAGAAACTGTTGTATTAATGATGAAATTCATGGCAATAATACTTTTTCCGTTTAAGATTGTCTTAGCACTCATTTATTTTCCTATCAACTTGATAGTGTTAAAAAAAATCAGTAAATTTCTTTCTCCCCCCTCTTTAAGTGATATTATTCTATATACCTTGTTAAATGTTTCTCATAAGAGCGAAGTTTCAGTAATACAAAGTATGTATCATTCGACTAGCGAATGCTGAAATTTCTGTTCTTGAAATGCACGAAATAGCTTTAGAATTTTTTGTATATTTTTGTTCGCTTAAAAATTATTTATGAGGGTTGTTCAAATATGAACATAAACTTTCATGCTACATTTTGGTAAAGATTTCAGCTCAATCCTGACTCGTTCAGCAAACGCATATGCGTTTGAACGTTTTAAAAATAATGTTAGTTTTTTCTTTCATTTACCCTTATTAATTGTGATCAACAAGTCGAAGCAAACGGTTCGCAGCAGTGGTATGCAGCGAATCAAGAAATTTTACTAATTTTAGAGATAAATAGTGATTTTTTACTAATGAAGATGTCATTCCAATTTGTTGGAGACTTAAAAATCAATTGTAGCTTCAAATTTAGCATCATCGGACTTTTATTTCTGCCATTTAAAATATTTAAAAATTTTTATGAGGCAAGAGATTCAAGTCTAATATGCAGGTTATTGAAAATTGGACAAGAATGGATCAACATGCTCTCAAAAGAATTTTATTTATTTATTTTGTGGGGTTTTACTTATTAGTCCAAAGGGATTTAGTCCCGAAGGACTATTACTTTCGTTTTGCGATTTTGCGTTGATTTACTCTGAATGCCCGATTCACGTTTCAAATTGTTGCCACTAAATGTTATCGCTCTGCATTAAAGTTTAAAAAATGAAAAATCTGCATAAATGTATGCATGTTTTTTTTTTCTTGACGTAGCTTTCTCTTCAAAAATCGTCTGCGTGCGTTGCACGGGAAAATAAAAAGGAATTTTAATTACAGTTCTAAATAAATAGCCAAATAAATGTGAAATTCGTAACAATATTCTCTAAAACTTTAACGAATTTTTCCTTAACAAACTCAAAGATTTCAAAGCCAGCAATACCAACGTTGTACAGAAAAACATTTTTATCTCCAGCGCGTGAGAGCGTGTACCGAAATTTCTAAAGATATGCTCAATTTAAAATTATTTTGCGATATTGCTGTTGAACTGAATTTTATGGTTTAAGTGCGAAGAACATGGTATTTAACAAATAAAGGTAACACACAAAATGTTAAATAAACGTCCCTTTGGACGTAATTTAAAATCTGAAACATTTCAGATTTTTTTTTTTTTCATTCTAAAGCTCTAACTTAGAACCCCACGAACAAGCGAATAATCGCTTAAGTGTGTAAACAAAACACGTAAGACTTAAAAAGGGTTTACAACCCTTTATTTTTCAGTATATTTACAAACAGTTCCTACTTGGAACTTTACACAAAGCCTCCACTCGGGCTTAAATAATAATGAATTTAAATTAAACTAAACTAGCTTAACTAAGCTATGTGAAAGGTATAGCCGAAGCTATCACAAATCTAACTAGTTGGCCCCTAAGTATTAATCGGCGAGGCCAAGTAAGGGCCTAAGGTATGGCCGAGCGTAGTAACTAAGAGAGAAATTAGCCAAAGGCAAACGAGCGCTAGTCAGGGAATCAAGACTCTCTCTATCTAGAAGTCGCTGAAGTATCGACTTAAATAGTACTCTTTCTCATTTGCATTTACTGAGTTTCTGAAATTACATTCTGGCAGGAAATTGTAAGCTGAATTTAGAATAAGATAGGAAAGATACAAAACTTAAAATAACTGTTAATAAACTTAGGATAAATCTTACAATTTATTTATTTTGGAATTCAAAAAAAATCCTGGGATCCCGAGCTAGTACATTTCTGAGTAAATGATTACATATAAAACAGCTTATAAGACGTTTTATTGTATTTAATAAAAAATGTTAAATCGAAACTTCTTATTTATATTTGAATGTTCATGGTATGATTTAATTTTGGGATAGTCGGGAACACATTTTATATAGAAGTCTTTAAAAACAACAAGAAATTGTGCGACTCATCATTTCAAAGAATTTCTTACTGCAATTATTCGGTATTCACATTAGTCGGTTTAAAACTATTGTTTTGGTAATATATTATTACATCGTCACCTGAGGGTCATCGCGTGATGTATTTGAAAAAAGAGAATGTTTTGCCGTTTCGCCGCGATGTCATGGGGCAGATCATCTCATCCGATTAACGTCGATTGTAAATGAATTTAATCGTGTATCCGGTTTTTGTTCTCATTATTGAGGAGTCGGAAAACTCTGGGATGTGTCGTTTCATCTGTCATTGCCCACATTGTTTTCTTTACTATCCACCCCCAAAACATCGCCTCAGTCTTTCTCTCTTTTGTTACCTTAGCTTCCCTTTGGGGGTTAACGGTAATGAAACAATTCTAGTTATCTCCAACTCTTCCACCAGAGAGTGATAAGACTGAATCCGGAAGAGTGATCTCTCATACCTGCTACAAACAGGGACGAAGACCTTCAAACGAAAGCGGGCGGGTAGTGATGCGAAAAACGTAGAAATACATTTTCGTGCCTTCATTCTTTCCTCTGAGTTCCGTGGGATGGAAGCAAGGCACCGACACCCCTTCATGCTTGGAACACAATGAAAATGCTTCGCATGATGGGCCCTACTCAGCATAAATCATCTCTTACAAAAGATCGCTTCACTGTGAGTAGAACATAAGTAAATTCACGCAGCATGTGGTAAATCTGTGTTTAAAAAGGAAATAAATTTGTGTTGGAAACGAAGATAGATCGAGACATCCTCTTGCAATATTATGATAAAGACTAGGAGAAAGACTAAATTTATACAAACAATAAATATTGTAGATTTCTAGAATAGTACGTTAGAGATTAAATAGCAGGTTGTACCGTTAGATAGGGTACACCTTGTAATTTTACTAGGGACATTTTGTTAGGCTGTAAATTAATCAAAATTTGTTACAAAACTTAGTTAAGACTGCGTTTCTCGGGACAATTATGTTAGGAACCACAATTTGAACCATGAATCTTCCCCTTGCCAGTTCGAAGCGCTAACCATTTACGCCCGGGGAAAAGATACGCGATAATTCCTTAATAAAGACCATTTGATTTT
Organism: Stegodyphus mimosarum; assembly: GCA_000611955.2. Taxonomy (NCBI): domain Eukaryota; kingdom Metazoa; phylum Arthropoda; class Arachnida; order Araneae; family Eresidae; genus Stegodyphus; species Stegodyphus mimosarum. The sequence goes on along the minus strand of KK121650.1, from coordinate 62,322 downwards.
TTTCCGACGCCACGGACAAATTTACCGGTCTTAGTTGGGCGTATTAACCACTTGTACAACGTATCGTGCACGAAGGAATGTTATAATTCCTTACAAGTAAAAATTTAAATCTAATTTATGTAATCTAATCATTTATGAACTGGGTAACTCCTTTTATATGATGTGCATTTTCCTAAGTCACATAAAACTTTGTTCAGAAACTTATGTTCTTATGTTCGGAATTAATGAACTATTTACACCTATTAACCTAGCGTGAATTATTATTTATTTCAACAAAGCGCAATTTTTTTGCTAATTCGTTTGTGTAATTAATTATTAATGAAACCTGCATGAATAAGTAGCTTAGCAACAATGTTAATCTGGCACAATCAATAGTCAGGAAGACGATTCTGCTAAAAACCAAGATTTTTAAATTTATCATTGCAAGATAATTCTGAATCTGAAAGTCATTATTTTGTAAGATGTACTCATGCACAGCCTATTTGAACATTTTCTGCTTCTTCATCTTTTTCTTCTAGCTGTCCACTTAGAACTGTCACTCATGAAAGAATTCGTGTCACTCATGAATTTTTCGTTTTTTGCCGAATACAAAGCGTAGAGAAATAAGTTGAAAACATTTCATTGCTATAATGTTATGATGTCCTAATTATCGTATATTTCGGCATATAGGACGATAGCTGAATCACCAGAAAGGCGCCCAGTGTCTTTCGTTGTTAAGAAGCTCATCACATGAGTCCCATTCTGTGCATAGCGAGTTGATTTCCGCATCGTTATCAGCATCCCATAACAAATCGTTCACAGTGCCATCCATAGCACAAGAAATCCCAAACTTCTTCAAGGATTTGATCATTGTTTCCACTTTTACCTTTCCCACGATTTGCTCACGAAATCACACAGCGCATCAAGTGACGCAGTTTGCATATCTCCACCTTTCGTATATGATTTTTCGTCATTCATCATCCAGTTATTCCATTGCTGATGCAGGATTTTTGAATGGCTTACTCAGAAAGACATCTAAATGTTTTAGCATCGAAGTTAAACCACCTGATATAACAGCAGTTTTAGTATTGTTCCGTGCTAAGCGATTTTTAGTGTTCTCAGTTACTTGACGGCGAAGCATATCCTACAGCAACAAACTGTGTTAATTTCGTGGAGCATCTAGTCGCCTCTGCCACAAATTATCCGTCCACAATTTAACGCAATTCTCGTCCATCCAACCTTTTTCATGAAAATGTACAAAAATGCTGCCTTTCATATAATTTTAGGAGTAGTTTTCTTCTTGAAAACGATCATGAGTTTTAACTTTGTTCCATCTGCCATGCATTTTAATACTGCTGATTTTTCCAAAGCCTGTTCTTCTGAATTGAACAGTTTTTACACCTTTTTTTTCCACAGTTCAATTCCTTATGAAGTCGAAGTTCGTCGGTGTTTCATCCATATTTCCAATAGTGGATACTAGAAGGTTGGATTTTTGCCTCATACCATTAACAAAAGTATGAGAACTCATGACTTTATGGTCAAGATCTTGCAGTATTTTTCTGCGCAATTTTTGTTTTCTGTTGTATTACCAGGCTTTTTAATGTTCATGAAATGATTGAACTAACCTACATTTGCTTTAAATTCTTTGCCTCGTTCTGGATTGGACACTTCAGAGTGACCACTTCAGAATATAAGCCCTAATCATATTTCTTGTAAAAACATAACAAGTCTGCCTTTGTTCTCGCAGTCGTCCTGAGACGTTATTTTCTAAATCTGGTCAGCAAGCTATTCCTCCCCTTACAGAACATTTTCCCATTAACATTTCTATTAAAGCATCTTCATTCTTTCTTTAATCATCTTCTTTGTTATATCGAAAGTCCTTGCTGCAGCACAGTTGTTCGATTCTTTAGGCTGTTTTATGACTTTTAACTTGAAGTTTGCTTCATATTTCCATCTTTTCCATAGTTCTATGATTCAGCACACATTTTACAAATTTTATGCTGATTGCACTTGTACAAATTGTTTGAACATGCAACACAATCTACAACGAAACTTGTTAGAGGTACATATGAGCTCGTGATTCGACACTGCTTCTATAGATAGCGCTGAAAGATGCAAGAAAGTAAACTTGTTATAGATACCCATGTGAATTCGTGATTCGGCACATCCTTTCATAGGCTGTGCTGCCAGATGCAAGAAAATTAAATTTGTTCTAGATGATGGACGCTGATCTAAACTAAATTCATAGGCCGTTGATAGTTTTTGAATTCGTCATATAGGACAGATATGAGCTAAAGCTATATAACTTTCCTGAAAATTTATACCTCATCTTATCAGCGCAAATATACGGTATTTTTATTTTCAAATTTCAACAGACTAAATTACTTAAAAATTTTAATGTAAAAAGTGATACAAAGTGTGAGTGAAATGTTTTTAAGCAAAAAAACGCCACATTGTTTTTTATTGGATTTCTGAAACAGAGAATATTAAGAACCCATTTAGCCTAAAATTATTCCCCATTTTAATCAATATTATTCAGGAATAATGCTTCTGTTTATCTCATTATAGTTTATTTTTTTAATAATTGATGTCATACATGTATGTCAACAAATATGACATAGATTATTCAGTCGATGAAATAGACGTTATTTTAGCAAACTTGTTTATTTAACAATTTAAAAATTGTATTGACATAAAATCAATAACACACAAACAAGTTTTTCAAACAAATACACTCATAATAATGCAGTTTTCGATGTTAACGACCCACGAAACTGCGTTCCAGTTCAAACCACTTCTACATAAATTGGAATGAATTGCGTCCAGAAAGAGATTTGAATTATTTGAAAACCCTGTCTAACGTAAATATTATATTTTAATTATGTTGAACTGTTTCTAGTTCTGAAAATATCTCGGTTGACCTCGCGTTCATAAATAACACGCATAAATAGCCTTCCTGAAAGCAAACTGGGCTACCGCAATAAAAGAAGAAAAGAAAAGGAAAAGAAAAAATAAATGGATAATGAAATAATAATATGCGAGAAGCACATCTTATCGACAGGTCAAGCGTCAAAGCCGCACTATCGAATTTCGTTCTTAAGAAGAAAATATACGAATAGGTGCCAGTTTTTAGGCCTAAATACTGAATACACTTCCAGGCTAAAAAACCGGAATTTTAGATAAAATTTAGCTAGATTTTAAGCCAAATCTCATCGCAGTTATAAAAATGATCTTCACCAAATTTCCATCAGCTATTACCTGCAACAGGTTTTCAATATACTTCAAATTTACTGTGCTTTCTGTAACTAACCTTTCACCGTGTAAGGTTAAGCCTAATTAACTATTAAATTACACTTGTTTAACTTTTCTCTGCATGAGACGAATTCTTTTCTTCACTTTGATTAGAACTCTAAACTAAGAGAATAAGAGATAAAGATTAACATTAAATTTCAACAACTAAAAACTCGAGGTTTTAATGGCTAATAAGTTTTAATAATTTAAAGTTTTAAAAACTAACAGATAAAGGTTAACTAAATGTTTTAATAATCATTTGCGGTAGAATGACGAGTATTCCTCATTATCAGTTTTTCATGTTAAAACCAGACAACTTATTATACGACTAAAAGTACAGTTAATACATTTTACATGCACAAAACTTGTGCAGTTAATAACTGGGAATAAATTATCATATAGTTAGTAGGTTCTGAGAAGAATTGTAAATGCTTATTACCAGTTTGTTTCGAATCAAGTAATGAACATTTACAATTCTTCCCAGAACTTTATTCTGTACTGTCTGAAATTTGTGGAAGTCCACATTTGAGACAGAGCCCGAGGCCTGAGCTGCGGAGCATAGAATTCACCTTATAATAGATAGGCAGGTCGTTCTCTTCGTGTTGATATAGTTCAAAATAGTTTCTGATACTACAGACTTTCGTGATACTACAGACTTTTACTATGACGTGCTCAATATAACAAAAACCATGTGATCTTATGGTTAATGACAACCCCCAAATAACTTACATTACACTTACACGGTTCACAATTTCCCTAAGAAGGAATGAGTTGATGTGTTATTAATATGCAATATGGACTCCAAGATTAAGAATACAGTACTGGTTATCGACAAACGCAGTAAAATTTAAGGTTTGAAGGGAATCGAGAATTTACTTCTAACTTAAAATAAGAACAAGAACTCATGTATGACAGTTTGTATTTTTACCTATTTCCTTTTGGAAAGGGGCAGGGAACTGAAATTGAAAAAATAATTTTAATATTAAGTAACTGTATTGCACACACACTGATCTCTTTCTGAAAAACTTTAGTGACCCTTATTGCAAATAAAACTTCTAAAATTCAGCCTTTAGATCAAGGTATTATAAAAGTTTTCGAATGTCAGTCCAGAAAAGATGTTCAGAAAACAATGAACAGAATCGAATTTTGCTAAAATGCACTTCGAAAGAGATAAGTAAGTCGATATCTCTGCTAGAGACCACCTATATTATAATTAATGCAGGGGTTAATTTCTTAAAATCAGTTAAAAAAATTTGCCGAAAACGTGGCTTTTTTGCAGAAGAAGCCTTAGAGAAATTGAAAACTATAGCTAGTCTTTGAGACCTCATTGAGGGAAATTATGAAGATTCATTTTTATAATATGCGCCCATTCGCAAAAATATTGAGACAACGGAGTAAAAACTGAGCATATAAATGGTGAGACAACGGGAGTAAAAAGTGCCAAAAGAACTGCTGTTGTAGTAATACCGAAAAAAGTCATTATATGCCAACATCAATCGAATTGAGAAAAGTACTGTAAATTCTAAGAAAATCTCTTGAAGTGAAATCTTGAAGTGAATCTCTTGAAATTTTCCGAAAAGGTGGCTTTTTTGCAGAAGAAGCCTTAGAGGAATTCAAAGCTATAGCAAGTGTCTGAGACCTCATTGAGGGAAATTATGAAGATTCCTTTTTATAATATGCATCCATTCGCAAAAATATTGAAATAATGGAGTAAAAACTGAACATATAAATATTGAGCAAAAATATTGAGACAACGGAGTAAAAAGGGTCAAAAGAACTGCTGTTGTAGTAATACCGAAAAAAAAATGATGATATGCCAACATCAATCGAACTGTAAATTCAAAGAAGATCTTTTGAAGTGAAAGATGCCGATCAGAAAAGTTACCAACACTTATACAAAATTAAAAAATTACAATTAAAAACTGTTTTTGGAAACGCAGATAGAATATTTATTTATAAAGATAAAACTTCATGAAGACTGTAATTATTAAAGTAATTTTTCAATGAAGAAATAAGTTTCAAAATTACGTAATATATTTTTAACTATATTTTAGCGTTAATTTTCAATTATTTTTAGAATTAGTTATTTAAATAATTTGCACTTATTAGTTTACTTAAAAAGTTTAAAACTGATATCCCGATTTGCAATACATATATCAGCCGTCTATTAGACTCAGCCACTTAATAAACTCAATTATATTTGGACCAAAACAGATTTTAATAAGCAATGGACTTATATCAGTATCAGTAAATTATGGGCTTATATCAGTATCAGTAAATTATGGACTTATATCAGAGATTTCTAACTTATGAATATAGTTTTTCGATTTCTCTGCATCACACTTAATTGTTTAATATTTGTTTCTTATTGATTAAATAAAACTTCAATCTGGCCTCTAGAACTTCATTTTCTTAAACACTGTATTACAACATTTTGAGATTATCTAGATGCTAATAATTTTTTCTGTCAAAAATTTCAGTAGACTCATCATGTGTAAAACAAATTATATGAAAGATGAAAAACAAAAGCTGCAGAACAGCTACATGGAGTGGGTAGTAAATAAAGAATGCGTGACAAAACGGAGCTTTTGTCGAAAATTATGCTCGTGTTTGACATATGAATCACAAAACAGTATCTTTACCCGTACTGTGTACAAAGAACTTGAAATAGGGAATTTCTCCGAAAAAAAAACCGTTATCTTAGTAATAGCAATAATTTTAAAACCTAACTTCTTTAAATGCGGTCATTCTAAAACTGTATTCTTAGAGTGGCATTAGATTCTCCATTTTACCGAAAATATGTATTTCAGAAGTAAATTGACACGAAACCTGTTTTGTAGATCAAGCCTGAAATCATGTTTAGTTAAAAAAAACTAGCTTTGTCTGTAACGAACGCTAAAGCTACAGTTGGAATGATTCTGGCAGCTAAGCATTATATATTTCTAAAGACAGAGCATTCCTGTGAAATCTTTGATAAACTGAAATGATGTAAAGCGAAGTAGCATGCATCAATCAAATGAATGGGAACAAAATTTTAAAACTTTCAGGTCTTTAAAAAAAATGATGGCTTTTAGATTTTATATTACGCCCAAAAAAGCGTTTTTTTCACGGAGGATTTAAAAAGTGATTCGAAAAGTGATACAGACATTCAAAGTCATTCGGCGCAAAATACCGTTAGACGTCGAAACATCTTTGCGTTGCTACTCTACCAACATAATAACCAGTAAGAAATGTAAAGAAACCTCGCGTATAAAATACCCGTGTTAAGGATGCACGCAATGATAATGATAATGGAACGTTTTGAAATTGTTGAGTTATAAGTTATTTCTCCCTCCTTCTTCGCATGCCTTCGTGGTGTAGTGGTCTGCATGCTTGATGCGTAACCGAGAGGTCCGTGGTTCGATTCACGGCGAAGGCGTTGCTCATTTTTTCATGTCTCTTGCTTCGTAATAACCAAATGTCTCTACACTGGCGCCCGAACTAAAAAGGTGGTGGATGATGATTCTCCACCACAGCGATTTGGCGATTAGGTCCCCCAAACCTCAGTCGCTCTTTAAAAGGGGGAGTATATAAGGTATTTCTCCCGCCTTCTTCGCATGCCTTCGTGGTGTAGTGGTCTGCATGCTTGACGCGTAGCCAAGAGGTCCGTGGTTCGATTCCCGGCGAAGGCGTTGCTCATTTTTTCATGTCTCTTGCTTCGTAATAACCTAATGTCTCTACAGAGTTTGTCAATAAAAAATTCGTTAAAGCTTTACAAAATATGAAATAGATAATAAAACAAATTGCAGATTCTAAATTTGGACTTTCAGAGGCCCATATTCGAGAGAACGACTACGTTATGCAAAATTTATTGTCTCTGAGTACTGTTTTTTTTTTTTTTTTCCAATGCGATTAAATATAATGCAGGGCTCTAATATTTGGTGGAAACAATTTGAAAAGTGATTCAGACTTTTATAGCGAACCAACCGAAAATGCCAAAATGAAATTAATAGCCTTTCTGGGGAAATTGCTTCTTTGTTCTAAAAAAAAATGAAAAGACAAAAAGAAAAGGAAAACAAAAAAAATCTGAAAGGTTTCAGATTTTAAATTACATCCAAAGGGACATTTTTTTAACGTTTTGTGTATTACTTTTATTTATTAAATGTCATGTTCTACGTACTCAAACCAGCACAGTATTGCCATTGCTCGCTTTGAAATCGTTCAGTTTGTTAATCAAAAATTCGTTGAAGTATTACAAAATCTGAAATGGATAGTAAAACAAATTACAAATTACAAATTTGGGCTTCCAGATGTCCATATTTGGGTGGAAATGTTCAATATTATAACTGGATGGAGATAAAAATGTTTTTTTTTTCTTACAGTGTTGTCCTTCTTCGCTTTGAAATCGTTGAGTTTTTTAATCAAAAATTCGTTAAAGTTTTACAAAATATGAAATAGCTAATAAAACAAATTCCAAATTAGGGCTTCCACATGCCCATATTCTATGAAAGATTACGTTATTCATATTTTGATGGCTCTAGATACCGTCGTTTTATCACAATGCGAGAAACATAGATACAGTCCTGCAGATTCTTCATTATTTAATTTCTTTAAATATAATACAGGGCTCTAATATTTGTTGACAACAATTTGAAAAGTGATTCGCCGTTTATAGTTTTCAACGCAAAATGCCAAAACGAAATGAACAGTTCTTTAGCGCAAATTGCCCCTTTGGACTAAAGAAAAAAAAATCTCTTAAATCAGACTGAATTTTACTTAAAGTCAGGGGGCAATGATATGGTAAATAAAACTATGGTTTCCTCAATATAATTTGAACTTCAAAAAATAATAATGGAAATAGAGTCCATTAGAAAAAGTCGTAGTAGAGACTACGGTAAGCTGAATCATAAAGCATTCGGTAGGATAAGTATGGGGGGCTTTGCTGCTAAAGAGAGAGGATGGCTATCAATTACGTTATTGTGTTATTGCTTTTTAGATTTGTTCTTAACTGTTGATTAACGGGGTAATACGAAGGATGACGTCTAGTATTAACTTAGTAGCATAGTTGATTAGAGAACAATTAAAAAAAAACAGGAAAGGGGAATAATTTATATATAATTTAATAATATTATGTTTAATATAAAAATACTGTGAGAAATTTACCTACATTTTCAACCAATTTAATCTGGAGAGTAAACTCATTTAGTTGCGTAAATGAACGTTTTTTTTTTTTTTTCGAGCGAGCGCATACCATCTTTCGCTTTCTGTTTCTCCCTGCCCTTGTCTACTTTTCTTTCTTATTTCATAGCGCATAGCTTGTTTGTTTTTATTTGCTTCACTTTTATGCTTCAGAAGGAATCAATATGAAGCAAAATATTAATGATTGTTTGGAAAATCTACCAGTCGTCTGAAGATTCGTGTGGTTCAAATTTCGGTGAACATATAGAAAACATTAGAATTTTCGAAGCCAGGAAATACGATAAATTCCAATACTTTCGCAGGGATTCGGACCATGGATCTTTCAACTGCTAGCTGGATTTGCTAATCGCTTCCGCCACAAGAGTATGCAAGGGGGAAAATGCAATAATTCTTCGTTTTGTTCCATACTCAAAGGTTGAATCGGAAGAATTGTGAGACCAGGTGATTCAAGCGGCAGCGAATCATTTTCTAATACGTTTTATTGCGGTAATTATGTACAGCTTTATGATTCAAAGACTCTATAAGGTTTTTGTTTTTCCCCTCCTTACTACGTGCCATAGCGGTGTAATTGGAAAGCACATGTGACTAATGTCCCGAGGTCAAGAGTTCTAATCCTAATTCTAATTAAAAATGATGGATGATAATTCGTCACCAATAGGATTTCTAGATTGGGCTTTGTCCTCTCCGGTCTCTCTTTAAGTAAGAAAGAATGCAAGAGTTTTCTCCTTCTTTACCGCGAGCCTTTGGGGTACAACAAGAAATCACGTCCAGCTAGCAATCGGAGTTCGAATCCCCGTGAAGGCATTTCCAATCGTCCAGATACGAGTAACAACACCAACAAAAAAATGTGCGTTCACTGGGATTCAAACGACAAATATTTCAGTTCTAGCTGGACGTGATAACCACTTGCATTACGAAAACATGCACGGAGAATATGATAAATTCCGTCTGAGGGGGCACAGCTGATGTTCCATTTTCCTGGCTTCTAAAAACTTAGCAGTTTCTACTAACACTGTAATTATTAAAAAAAATGCACAAAGGCATTAAGTTAGATAAATTAACAAACAATACAATCAAATTATTATTGTCAAAAATATCTACTCACTTTTCGTTTGCATTGCCGAACAGCACCGAAGAAAATTCTGAAATTGGAAAGATGTGAACTTTAAGCATTGGAATGTGAAATATTTTGTCAAACAAATTCAAACGTAAGATATATTAAAACGAAATCATTCTACAACTACATTGTTTGTTAAAGTATCTATTTTTTTATTAGAAGAGATAAAAAGTTAAGACTAATCTGAAACTATCTCTTTCGTAAAAACATACATATTTTGAGGTAATTAATTTTAAGTTTTTCATGGCTAAAGAAAAACTGTAATGCAGATTAGACAACGACTTAATAGAAATTAAGATATGAACCTCTTGTGAAATTCACCTATTTATTTTTAACTAAACTTTAAATTGAAAGACTTTCCCATCACTCTCTTTTCACTCGTGCTTTTCATGTCAGAATGCAAATGAGATAGCGAGCGTTTATTCAGACTGTGGTAGAAAAAATTGCTATATAGGTGAAGGTTACGCAAATTATTTTTAGAGCGTGTTTGCCTGTTCCAGGTCACATTGTATCGTGATTATTAGCGATATGATTTTCTAGCACTGAGAGCTTCTAACCATTTGACTTGTCTCGTCGGTTTCTACAAACCGGAGCCTATCTTGTGCGTTAAATTATTCTGTGAGCCGTTAGGCTAATCTACCACATTTGAATTAATACAACATTACGCATTTCTTTTAAGCCAGAAGTGCTTGGCTTGCATAAACCCAAGTTGGGTTATTGTTAATTCTTGATTAAAATAAGAGGGCTATTTAAACCCTTCTTCTGACTTTGTGTATCACAGTTTAAGACAAAAATTCCTCTGTAGTTTTTCTAGAGTTCACCAGTTTATATTCCCAAAGAAGGTGAGACTCTACACTCTAATAAAAGAACTTAAATGGAAATCATAAAGCAGTCAATAAATATTGTATAACATGAAAAACTGGCTAAGAATATATATAACCTCTCTCTCAAAATATGTTTAATATTAACATATGCTTTTTCATAAATATTACTTCATACCTTTACCAAAATTATAAATATGTGAAATCTAAAATGTAAACTAATATGTTCATTTTCACCGGAAACAATCTTTTCATTCCATATACAAATATGCAGTTTTATATGAAAATAAAATTAATGTCAAATGTTATTCAAAAATAAATATCCTGTTCCAAGTCCTATTTCGTAGCCCTCAAACACGTTCGAGAAATAAGTTATTGGTTATTTTAAACATAGGCTTTTAAATTTAAATAGTAGATGGCCACTGTATTTGTTGTCACACTCTAGATTCGTAGTTCCTATCAACGTTCAGTTGCTTGCTTATACTCAGAATGGCAGCTCGTGAATGTTCAGTGGAGGTTTCAATAGTTTGAAAACACAGATTATCTACGTAAAGTAAAGGAATAACTCCTGAACAGCCAAGCGTTTCACAAAGAAAGTAAAGAAAATCCGGATAGTCTTTCTGCGAAGCCTAGGAAAGTCCACAACTCAAGCTAGCCGTGGACTTACAATCCGTCAACGTAATGAACATTTGTAAGTTAGGGAAAAAACTCCATTATTAGTAGAACAGGTTTTACCCGGTCAAAAGTTGGAAATTATTTTTCTTGAAAACATTAAGCTCCATGAAAATCGTTTCATTGTTTTGGCATAATGTTGCATATATACGTCTCTTAAAATTTCTAATTAAAATGTAAGTACTTTTAGTTACACTGCAGTGGAAGTATTGAAAACTCGTTACAAAAACATGCACACAAAGGAACAGTTCTAAAATTCCTAGTACTACTTGATTTGTATTATATATGAAAAAAAGAGGTAAATTTCAATGAATTTGAATAAATGCATGTTTTCTAGCACTATGTTTTCTAGCACTATGTTTTTTTGAACAAAAATTCTTGTAAAACAGAAGTTAATGTAAACAGTAAATAAATTACTTCTGTATTTGGAGACTTGGCATAAAAATTTAAAAAAGAAATAATAAAAAATAATAACAGTCTTTTCTATTTCCAATTAAGAATCATTCGTGCACAATGAAACAAACCTTTGAAACTAATTTTTAAAATGTTATCTTTCGGTAATAAACATGATCAGAAAAATAAAGCAAAACTTACCACGGCAAATATAACGACGCAAAGAAACGCATCAGCAACTTGAATAGTCTGGAAAAAAAATTAATTCATTAATATGCTTGCAAAAGAAATTTAATATTATTATATATGTTAGTAGAATCGTTGAATAATTTGGTATAATGGTAACCGCTATATATCCATTTACTCATTAAAGATAATTTTAACCCTTCTTCTTGCAAAACAGCAGTTCTTTTACTTCATAGTGTTGAAGGAAGAAATCTTCAATTTACCTACTGTTTGCCATTGAAATTAGACTATAGCTGCAGATGTACTGAATAAATATACAGGGTGAATATGAACAAGTGGGCAAAACTTTAAAGGGTGACAGAAGGCAGCTATACGAACAATAGTCGTCATAGAATGTATGGTCGGAACGCAAGTGGTAAGAAGTTACAGGGTAGGCACAGTCACTTTTAAAGAAATAACACAGGCATGAGAGGAAACATTTCAGGAAACATTTTATTAACAGATCATGTTCATAGAAGTTGCTCAAAAGACCTTCCGCCAGCTGTAATGCAGGCTTCACACCTGCAGGATAGGGATTGACGCACATTTGCGAAGACAACAGGCATTTCTCGAATGAGGCTAGCGACTAGATCCAAATTGGTTTCAATGGGACACTCGTAGATTAGGCTTTTTATATAGGCCCACAGGAAAAATTCCAAACACGAGAGACCCGGTGATCTTGATGGCAAACTATGGCAGGACTGGACTGTAGAGTAGCGTCTAGCCCTAGCATGGGTTATGCTTCACACATGCGCAGTGAGCATATTTTCGGCATGGTAACCTTCGTCGCTTGGCCAAAGAACATCTATGTATGTTTGGCTTGGCGATGAATTCACGATTCAGACTTCAGCGATGTGTAAGTGAAGTGCTGCAGAATGTGTGAAATTTGTTCACTTTGTGCGCAATTATGAGAGCAATTATTTACTGGGGACTCAAAAAAGCGTATGGGGTAAGCCCAAATATGAGAGAATTTATTTACTGGGGACTTGAAAAAGCGTATGGGAGACTTTCTTCTTTTTTCACTCGTGTTGATATTTATAAACTGCTTAAATTAATGCTGTAGGTTTTTGAAACGTGCAAAAATCAATTAATTTAACCGTATTTTACATTTATTTCCAACTATATTTTTGTTCGATATTTCATCTTATATTTATGGTTATCATAAATTTCTTTTCAAATTCATGCTTTTCACAAAGGCATGTCTCATCCTAGGCAAATAATCCTTGACAGCTTAACATGATCAATAAATTTAACCTTATTTTAGAAATTTGTTTTTTATTACATATTTACAGTTACCATAAAAGTTCATCTTTTAACAGGCATTCAGCAAAATCACATACTTTGGTCCTTTCTTTTCCATATTCTTGATTACATTATCTTACCTGAGTAGTAATCCAAAAGATAATCGAAAATAGGTCTTCGAACATTCCAAACATACTAAATTACCTTTCATACTAATCGCGCTAAATATACGAATTCAGTAACAACTTAACTTCAACACTTCAAGCTTCTTATTCAGGCTTAACGTGACAAAATTTAATGAAATAACAACCTGTCTTTAGTTGCCAATCTCATGATACATCGCCAATTCTGTATAACGAACGCCACCCAGTAACGCCAAAGAAGCTTGTCATTGCGCATGCATGAAGCATAAAGTATGCTAGGGCTAGATGCTACTCGGACTATAGCACGCAGAAATAAGACACATGTCTAGGGCCCAGTTTTTTGGGAGCCCGATCAAATCGTCCACTTTGAAAAAAAAATTGTGATAATAAAGTAAAAGTTTCTTTTTATTTCACAAAAGAAATAAAAATTTATCCATATACTGAATTTAAATTTAATCTAAATCTATAGGTTTCCTTTTTTGTTAAGGCTATGCTGATATAAATGGTTCACTGTACATGAACAACATTCCGTTGACTAGCTGATCTGTAAGTGAGGAGCGACGCATGATATTGGATATATCATTGTATAAAAGGTATTTCAACTAAATTCTGTTCTAATAAAAATTAATTGCAACATGACACACAAGAATTAAATAGAAAGTCAAAAAGAGTATAACAAAAAGAGCTGTTTAAAAATTGTAAATTTATTCTAGAATACAGATATTTTAAAATTAGGAATCACATTTTTCTATAATAAAAAAAATGTGACTAAACTAAGAAAGTAAATATGACAAATGCAAAATAAAAATTTAAAACCTGATTTTGATTTTTAGCTTCGTCTCTTATTCATGGGTTCGCAATAGAGCAAAAACATTCCCCAGGCGAGGGTCGAACTCACAACCTCGGCATTTCTCGCTCGTACTGTCGTATAAGTACGGCGCGCTAACCAGTTGCGCCACTGGGGACATGCTTTCTATTCTGTTAAGGAATGTAAATGGGGCTGCCACTCGTATGCTTTACCTGTTTTAGTAAAATGCAAAAGAAAGTGATAGCTCCATAATAAAACTGTACAAAAAAGGGCATGAATTCTTTTTCACCTATCAGTGGCATACCTAAAGGAGGTAACATTTTTCATGTGATTGGTTGGTTATTCATGTGGATCTTCGGGATAAAAAAAAGATAGAGAATAGAAAGCCAGAAAAAAGGATTTTTAAATTAATTTCATAATTATTTTTACAATATTACGGTTCTGACATTTAACAGAATAAATTTCATTTTCTTAATTTATGACATACAATAAAGTTCCAAGTCTATTGATTGTATTGATACATAATGAAACGCATGTTTATAATTATACTAAAGGGAAACTGCATTAGTGATTTTTGAAAAACTGGCTATGTTTATTAATTATTACTATATACCAATCAATATTTTGTTAGAAATTTCTCGCAAAAATTACATAACACCCCGGGTGTAGGGGCCCGGCAGGAAAAAAATGTTCCTGCCGGCAGGAAAAAAATGGCAGGAAAAAAATGCCCTAAAATAGATTAATCCGCCCTGAGATATGGGACCACCTTCACCAATCCATCGACATGGAAATTTCGTAGTTTGTATAACCAGCAATCCTCCCGGTAACCCACGGTAGTAAAAATACCATTGAGTGCCGCTGTATCGCCGCGATTTTCGTGCTGAAATGCACGACGTGTTCCGGCTGTCTTAAAGTAGTCGCCTCTGTGGATGCCAAAGGTAGGCTGAATGCAGAGCGATGAGTCCGGAGGACATAGTAGCGGGTCGGAGATCGGAGATCATCATTTTGTTATGAGTTTCGACCCGAAGGCCTTTACCTCTACATAGTTGTCATATCCCCTTAGGACCTAAAAAGAAAAAATAGAAAACATGCTCCTAAAATTTTTAGGTGTGAAGCAAAGAAACGATTTGTCCGGGGACAAAAATGGCACATGTATGTAGAACGCGAACTAAGCCGAGGCCTGCACCAACAATCTTAAAGACCAAGTGCTGTGCTTTAAGCCGTTAAGCTACTGAGACTACTGCGCGTTGAGAAAAACTTTAGTCATCACTTTCAGCGAACTGTCTTAACATCACAGTTGCCTGGAAGCCTGTCTGAAGCTTTGTACTGAAGTTTTAACTGATTTGATCTTCCCAATGAAGGAAATAATGGAATTTAAAAACTTGTTAATTTTCTCGTCTTTGAGCCAGGAATCTGCCTCTGATATATCATTTAGTAGAGGCTTAAGCTTTCCTTTAATTTTATCCCTTATGATATTTTTGGAAGTTGTTGCTGTGCTGGTTCGGAGTTTAAATTAATTTTCGTAAAATTTTCTGCATTAATTTCTGAAGCTTTAGGTTGGGTAGGGGTGGCGTTAGGTAGGGGTTTTCTTCTCAAATATTTTCTTGTATGCGCTGCACCCTTAGTAGCTGCTTACATGGTGCTTCGCCACAAAAGATACATTTGGGTTTTTCATCAGGATTCAACGGGCATGTGAGAAGAAATATCGGCAATTTTTTTTATGTCTCCTTTACGAATGCGAGTAAACTGTTTGACTTTTAGCATGGGATATTTTCTTCGTTCCAAGGCTTGGAAAATAGCGTCTTCCTTCGCAGAGGCGGGGAAATTCTTCATTATTACTCGGATCGGTTCATCACATTGTAATTGAAAAGAGTGAAATGGATTATTCTGTGCTAGGTGTAGTTTACTCTATAAGGTATTTCTCCCCCCTTCTTCGCACGCCTTCGTAGTGTAGTGCTCAGCACGCTCGACGCGTAACCGAGAGGTCCGTGGTTCGATTCCCGGCGCGTTGCTTATTTCTTCGATTTCCTTGTTTCGAAATAACTTAATGACTCTAGAACTCATCTTTCTATAGTCAGTGATATTTTTTGTGTAAACGAAAATCGATCGAGATTTCGTCTGACTTTCATGAAGTTCTATACAGTTTTTCCAGAAAAGTTCGTCTAAGGTCAAACAATCAACTTCATCGTGCGGGAATACAATGGATGGGGGCATTTCTTCAGGAACTGCTCCTTCAATATTTTCTTCATTAAAGTTTCTATGTGCCTGGAATCTGTTATCTTGAAGGATTTCCATAGGCTCAGAGGCTTCAGGAATTTTAGCAGTTTTTTTTTCTGGGTGAAGTCCAGCTTCCTTCAGTTCTCTTTTCTTCGGATTGCTTCTCGGTGCGAGGTCTCTTAGCGGAATTCATCGTTTCTTGGAATGTCTGATCTAAAAGTCTTCCTCGTTCCTGAATAGACTGCTTTGCTTGAAATTTTTTAGCGCTATTCAGAATTCGAGCAGATTGTCCGCTCCATGTTACTTAAGAATTTCCCGTATATGAGCTTCTCGAAGTTCTGCTTCTGTCTCCTTCATGCATGGGATGGATTTTCTTTCTGTATCCGACATCGCTTTCGTCGTTTTTCCCTTTCTTTTCTTCTGAATTGATGTATCTTTTAGGAATTCTGCTCGCCTTAATGAGGCTGGTAAAGACATCGCTAATAATTCGGAACCGTCACAATCACTATGATCGTCATCTTTGCAATGACAATTGCAAAATGCTTCGCCAAATGCCAAACCCGAAGGTAAACACTATAAAAGTTGAAAAAACCAGAGTATTCAAGGAGCTAACGAGCTTACGTTGGAGTAGCGGGTGCGAGGACTGAACCTTTTTATAGCATTTATTTACAATGTCACGCGGTAGCTCGCCGTTTGTGTTCCGACCATACATTCTATGACGAATATTGATCGTATAACTGCCTTTTATCACCCCCTAAAGTTTTCCCCACTTGTTCAGGTTCAAAGCTGAATACATTTCCTTTTCTTTCGCTGCCAAGTTAAATGAAAAGAAATCAGTCATCTGAATCTGGATCTAAATATTAACGTTCAGCAGTCTTATGCATTCTAGTAGGTGCTATATTACGAGTACGAATATCAATGATTCTCATTTGTATCATTCTGCCGCCCTGGACGGTATAGTAGTTAACGGAGACTGACTGTTGGTCCAAAAACAAGAATATGGGCTCATTTCCTGCATAAAGCGTGGCTGTGTTTTGTCTTCTTTACGGTTGTAATAACGTTTCCTTTCTTCGCGTGTGTAATAATGATCAGCTTTAAGGTTCAGCCAGGCAATACTCTGAAATGGGAAAGTTATATGATGGCTAGGCTTCATTATTCCCAACAAAAATTCAAGAAGTAAGTATCCGATCATTGGATTTAATTCCCTGGTCCCTCCAAAAAAAGTAGCTCTGACATCCTTTTAGCATGTTATTCTGTACATGCCATTTGTTTTTCATATTTCGATTCTAGGACTCAAATTATGCCTAAATCTTAAATTTTGCAAAATTTGGTGCGAAATTTACAGAAAAATTCAAAAATTTATTTTGCCTCATTTTTTTCACTTTGCGCCAAGACTAATTCAATTGGCAAACTTCTTAATATATGGCAACCTATTTTTATTTCCCTTTTTACATTGTGTATGAGCGGAAAAAAAAGTCACATCGTTCTTATTTTCAAATAATTTTAACAAAGTGCCTAAACCACATTTGATGTTATTATCGCTTTAACAAATATGCCAAATTTCAAAACTCGCCAATATATAAATTCACCTATATCTTCGGAAATTTTGAATAAAAAATTTAAATTTTTTGCAGTTGTGTGCTTAGAAATGCATCTAATTTAAGATGATGGTAAAAATTTAATAGGTTATAATTCATAAAGTTTGTCGAAAAATTCACAAAAATTATTTAAAAATACAAATTTTAAAAATAAATCATAAAAAATGGGCGAACTTTATTTGGAATGAACCTAAATTTCGAAATGAGAAAGGAAGAACCAAATCCTAACTGATATTATAAATTGCGAATGTGAGTTTGTTTATTGTTTGTTTGTTACGCTTTCACACCTTAATTACTTACCCGATCATCATGAAATTTTCAAGAAATATTTTTGATATAATCGAGGTTATAGGATATAAAATGCAACTTATCTGTTGAAACTTAAACTATATAATAGGTTTTATTGCTTAAAATGATTGTCGTTGTATGAACATTAAATGTTGAAAGTTTCATAACGATAAGTTAAACGATGTAAAAGTTTGTCTGCGCGCGCAGGTGCGTGGCTTAAACCACGCAAACATAAAATGTTTGATCTTTTGAATACTTTAACCTTTTTGAAATCTTGCTAGTGAAAATTATTTATTTTTTTGTAGTGAGATCTCTTAATAAAACATGTTTTTCAGTTTTTTTAATTATATTTAATTTTAGAATTTTTTAGTAAAGCCCCCCCCCAAAAAAAAACATAAGATACGATTGCAATGTTTGATATATCCAAATCGGATTTTAAAAATTATGCAGAATAGTGTCTTAGGGACATCAATATGAATTTCTTTTTATCGGAATGATAGTATTTACTGAAATTACTTAGTGTATTTTTAACTTAAAAATAAGTAATACTAAAATTTTATCCTGATTATCCTGGTCAGGCAATAAGAAAAAAAAAACCAAATTATTTTACTTTCTTTTCAATAGTCTTTGAAACTTATTTAAGGACATCAACGTGAGCGAAGCCGCGGTAAAAGCTAGTAAGTTTAATAAAAAAAGAGAGATTAATAAATGTATACCAAATTTAATTATCATTCAGGAGCTAAAATTTTGAGAGCTAATTCTTTAAAAAACTACTCGTGCGATTTTTACAAAAATTGGCAGTTTGGCGTAATTTCAGTCGTAAAATCGAAATATCGAAAAAACCGGCATGTTATTTCAGAAAAAGTCCGATTTTGTGTCAAAATACCTATGTTAGAACAATGCTATGTGTGAATTAATACATATCCTAAGTCGCAATTTCGAGACACGAAAAACACAATTTGAATTTTGTCGATCGGCCCAATAGACTGGGAGTTACAGAACTGTCTCTTTCCCCCCCTCTTTTTTTTCGCAGTGTGCAGTGCATTTTGCATTATTTTACTCAGCAATACAGTATGTGATATAGTATGCTCAGAATCGGCGTTACGCATTTTGCCACCAGATGAATCTCTAATGGTCCTAAATTTTGCTTTCCCGTAATGTTTAAGTTAAAAAAAAAATTGCCGCCCTTAGATTCTGCTACGTTCTCTAAATTCTAAAGATTTTAGTCAAGTTTTGCTGCTGAGTTTGTCAGGACTGAGTGTTCTGTGCATGTGCTTGGCAAACATCTTAAAGTAACTCCTTAAAGTCCTTAAGTCCTGATCTGGAACAGGGAACTGAAATCAACTAT
The DNA here is from genome assembly GCA_000611955.2 of Stegodyphus mimosarum. Classification (NCBI taxonomy): domain Eukaryota; kingdom Metazoa; phylum Arthropoda; class Arachnida; order Araneae; family Eresidae; genus Stegodyphus; species Stegodyphus mimosarum. Next base: position 43,002 of record KK121650.1, on the reverse strand, counting down.
GTTCTGGTGTAGATACTGTGCTGAAGAATAACTGCACTTGAAAGGGATTTAAAATCCTCTTTTATTAAATCAATATTATTTACAAAACACTTCCCCACTTGGGAGGGATACAGAAAGTAAAAGACCACACTTAGGTCTAAATGAACATCAGATAAATTTAAACTAAGGCTAAATAGAAATTTAATTGATATTTGCTCACAGAGCTCTTCGCGGAGTTGGCCTCTAACTAAATGGTGCGTAGCAAGAATTACTAATACTTGCTCGGATTTATTTCAATAAGCAATCACGTAGTAAGCACTATGGCTTAGAAATTATCTGCTAGCTGGTCAAGCGAACGTCGAACAGAATGACCGTGATCTGAGACTAAAAGCTCTCTCACACTGAGAGGTTTCTACCACTGGTTTAAATAGTACTTGGTTCTACTTCAAATTAGCATAAGCTGAAAACGCGCGCTTCTTCTGACGGGAAGTTGAAACTGAGAAGAGATAGAAAGATTTAAATTAAAATAAAACTTTTTTAGTTTAACTAAAACCTTACAAGTTCTAAAAATTTTGCTGACCCTAATTTCTGCTGCCTGGAGTTACCACACCGATTGCACTGTCTCTAGCTAAGGCTCGGTCCATATTGTCAGACTTTTAATTGTATTATATAACATTAATAATCATTTATCGTCATAATTTACTAATTAAATTTAACCATAGTGATATATATTCCATGAATTATAAATCATTCGCTTTTATGCGTGGTTTCAACATCTACGGAATTCTTGGATCGTATATAAAAATATGCATATTTTAACAATGAGTATGTATTATAAGCTTTTCTTTAGTTCACTCTTCGTACTTCACTGTGAGCGGAACTTAGTCAATGTAGTTTAGTAGAATTTAGTTTTTAACCTGCTTCCTGATAAGCTATCCAGTTCAAATTTTGTACACACGTGTTGGTCAATAACAACGCAATGTGGAGAAGCGACAAATTTCCATCGAGATTCTCTTTATTTAATGTTTTCGCACAAATCTTCGTTGAGCGAACAAGTTAAGCATACCAGAATTTTACTGTTTGCACTATCGAATAGAGCAGTAAAAAATCTTATCAATGAAGTTTGTAGGAAAACTGTAAATGATTTCTGAATTTTGGGGGAAGTTTTGAAAATTATTCAAATTTTACACTATTTCACGTCTGCGAGTTTAAAATTTTAACATACAAAAAAATGTATCGTATATAAAATTTTGAAATTTGACTCCCGTACGATAAAAATTATTTAATTTAAAAAATTTCAAGTTTTGATGTCATTTTCAACTTGCCTTGAGAGATCGGTTGATTAAATTAGAATAAGTCGAGGAAATGAAGTGCAGCAAAAAATTTTTATAATTTAATAGACCGTACAGGGAAGTCGTATCGTGTACAGATCAGATTTTTTAATTGTATTTTTTTAACAATATGTATTTAAATGGAGAAACAGAGTCGGACTAAGTTTCGGACCAGATGCATTGCAGCACGTGGTATTAAACTCAATGACGTAACAAAGGTATCAAAAAATAAATTTAAATAAGATGTTTTCCTGTCGCTAATATTACATTAAGAAAGCTAGAAATGCCTTCTTCCGGTATACGAAACAGCCGTTAATTTTTAAACTGTAATATACAAATAGAAACAAAGAGATATCGAGATTAAATTCTTTCTTCTACGTAGCCACCTTTATCTTCCCAGGAATAGAAAAAAAATGTTTTCGTAAAATATTTTCCACTTCAACTTCTGTTGTTCTAAGCCATGCATCTTGGCACGATATCCTTTTCGCTTAGACAACTATCGCAGACAAGTTTATTTTATTCATTTATTCTTTAGCGCTTCACGCGGATTTACGCGTCTAAACAGAAGAATGAGCTGGGAAAATTTGAGCAGACCTTGTGACCTATTTCTGCCACGTCTAGAGCATTTTACTTTCGCTTCGTGATAATGGTAGGATAGAAAGAGGGAAATAGCATTATCAAACTAACAGTTCTTGTCGGGGGGCGTAGCTCAGATGGTAGAGCGCTCGCTTAGCATGCGAGAGGTACCGGGATCGATACCCGGCGCCTCCATTTTCGTTTTAATCATCGTTAAATGATATCCTTATCTACGAAAATTGCATTACTAAAATTATGCACGTTTGCACTCAGACATGAGTAAACAATTTTTCGAATATCATCAGTTGTCTTATTTTATTCGTTACTCTTAGCTTCTCAGCTGCAACTGCAATTCAAGCCCGGATATAAATTGATTTTCTAATTTTTAATATTTGGTATTTATACCTACAAAAGCAGCACAGTTGTGTTCAGTAATGAAAGAAATGTTTTTGTAAGGAAAACAGAAAGAATTCTTTGCATTTCTACATTTATGATCACGATACATGGGGGAAAGTAGAGCAACTACAATCTAAAAACATCATATTTTAGTCTAACACCTCAAAGAATTTATCACTAATTTTTAAAAAAAATTGTATATTTGCTACTAAAAATATTTAAATGTAGGGTATAAACACTTTTTTTAAATTGAAAAAAATAAGACATTCTGGAAATTTTTTGATACTATATTTATATCAAAAAATGAATGAAATTATGAAAATGATACTGTATCATTTATGAAGGACTTAAGCAGTAGTATTTTTATTAAATACAAACACACAAAAAACATTCAAAATTGATATAACATAAGTTAACATATTTTAATTTAATCAATTTGATGCGCGATTAAAATGAATAAATAACTAAATAAATAAAGATGTTATGTGCTATGAAATGAGTTTATAATTTTTAAATCTCCCTCTTAATCGGTATCACACAGGTTAAATTAAAGTTTTTATGCTGTTTTAAATAACAAAATTTTGGGAACCTGCTATATGCAAGGGCATATGATAGATAAATTAACGCGAGTTAAGCGCTCTGTTAATCATCCTGGAAGATATAGTGATATAGTGGTTAGTAGAGGTTAACTGGATTGGAGTGAATTATTTAAATTAGGGAAAAGCATTCCAGGGCTATCTGCCTGCGAAGAGGGATACTTTCGCAGAGGACTTTCTAAAGGAAACTGGCTCGTATTCAAGTTAAACGTGAGGGAAATTCAGAAAATCAACATGCAGCTAACTCATTCATCAGGATTTAAATTACAGTTGACCTACCAGCATTCACAAATTTTATCTTAAAGGAAGCCGAGTGCAGTTAGAAGTCTAGAGTTCAGGGTTGAATTCCACATAAAGCTAGTATATTTGTGCTTGTATTTCCCTTCTCTTCATGCGTACGGTATCACCTAACTCCATCATTATCCGTTTCGTCAAAAAGAACATTGCATCCTGGGCAATGTGCTCAATGAGGAAACGGCTTAAAGATTTATGGGTTCGGTCCTTCCGACAAATTGTTCCACAGCAAGTGTCCGGCCATTGAGGAAAAAGAAAAAAATCTAAGCAGGTACAATATATGCCAAGAGCTACGTCTAGATTTTTTCATTAATTTCCAGAGTATGATCATGTCGACGGATTTTGTTTGCCAGCGTAGAATTTTAAATGTTTAGACACACGTTAAATATAATTCGTGCATGGGCGCCGGTGTTTAGTCATTTATGACCAATAATCTTATTATTAAAAAAATTATTTCCTGGTTTCTACTGTATTAATCTATAATTTTTTGTTTGGTGAATTAATATTACAATTATTTTTTTTAATTATTTCTTGCTTTCTAATGTATTAATCTACAATTTTTTGTTTCTTTTGTGAATAACCCAGACAATAAAGCTATTCAACACTTTATGCAAATGAAAGACATCTTTCTGTATCAGAGTCCAAGTATCTGGTGATTCACAAACCAGGACAGACAATAATTCGAAATCCGGTGGTCAAATTGCGTGGAAGAGTCATAAAAAGAGTAAGCAGCAGTGCTAGTAGACACACTACCGCTGTACATCAGAGCGGAGCAAGAAGTCACAATGGCGAAAGTCTTTCTATTAGGAGAAGCTATGATCTACAGAGGAACGTACTATCCCCCCTGAGATTATGAAAGCAAAGGTATGCAACGACGGGTGTACCCAAGCGGACTATGGAGAAGGAGTGTGCAGGCACACGAACTTCACTCCAAGCAGACAGAACGCTCCAAATGAAGTTTGCGTCTACACGCACGGTTCCAAACTGGATTGCCAGGTGGGATGCAGCTTCATTCTCAAGAGGCAAGAGAAAACTCTCGAGGCTTGGCAGAGACATATGCACGAAGACAACTCAGTGTTCCAGGCGAAAGCCGTAGCCTTGAAACAGGCCTTCCTATATGCAGTCAACCATAATGAACACCGTATCTTCATAGAGAGTCTTTCAGTCATATTTGCCATCAGAAACCCGTATCACCCAGGCAATCTAATGGGTGAAATTCAGGAGATTCTGAGGAAAAGAGTACCAACGTCCCCATTTCATATCTCCTGGATAAAGGCATACGTCGGGCATCAGGGAAATGAAGAGACGGATGCGCTAGCGAAAACGTTCAAAACTGATGTAACACAACTTAACATATTTTAATTTAATCAGTTTGATTAAATTTGAATAATAATATCATAAGTAAATAAAGATTTTATTTATTATGAAATGAGTTTATAATTTTTAAATCTGTCTCTGAATTGGTAACACACAGGTTAAATTAGAGTTTTATGCTGTTCTAAATAACAAAATTTGGGGAACCTGCTATATGCAAGGGCCCATGGTAGATAAATTAACGTGAATTAAGGGCTTTGTTAATCATCCTGGAAGATATAGTGGTTAGTACAGGTTAACTGAATTGGAGTGGATTATTTAAATTATAGCAAAGCATTCCAGGGCTATCTTCTGAGGCTATACGCGATCCAGAAGCCCAAAAGCTAGAGATCCCTCCTATCACTGAAAAGCAATGTCAAACTTGAGCATGTACAGATACCATGGCTCATTGGCAGGAAAAATTGGATACCATCCCCCAGGGCAGAAGACTTCACGATTTCATCCATAAAGGATAAGGATTAGATTAAGATATGGATATCATCCATAAAGGATAGGCTGATTCAGACACTCTTTGAACGCGTTTCATTATGGGACACGGACCATTCTCCAGCTACTTGTACTATAGGAACTGGCAACAACCTGCAAATGTATATGTGAAGAGACCGGCCTTCCTGATCATTATCTCACTACCTGCCCTCTCACACAGGAATTCCACCATGTGCTGCCAGCAAGCAATATAACTAAAGACAAACAATATCTTATAAAACAGACATTCATTCACAGGAAAACTCAAGGCCTAATGCAAAAACTCGCAATGCTAGATTTCGAACTACGCAGCACAGGGCATAGTCCCTTTTAATCGGAACAGCACTAAGACCAAATTGCTTAATAATAAGCCTATAATCCTGACCAAATCAGTGAATACAAAATGTACTTGCCCCATGGCAGCGAAATCCTCTGCTAAAATAATGCCACACAGTACTATTTTTATAATCAATGCCCCATGTGATATAATGATAATCTAAGTTTCAAGTGTATCTGATCTGTATGTAATGTATTTGCATTTAATAATTTTAATCTGTCCGTAATGCACCATAGAACTAAGTTAATCCATATGTAGTATATCTTTATGCAATGTATTTGATGTAATGTATATCTGATGTAATGACATCGGTATTTAATGTTATGTATGTAATGCATTACAGAGCACAGCAAATGCTAATGCAGGCATTTTAACAATCTATGCCTAATGTATATATTCACACGCATTCAATCTAAACTGTATTAACTATATGCCAAACAAATGTTAAGTGTACAGATGCTTAATAATGAGAATATTGCCCAGACGTTGGGAGGGTGTTTTTCTGGATAGTTGTGGGTTTCGGACTATAACCCGAACAGTCGGTGAAAGCCGCCGAGGTGTCTGGACCCTGCTGTCAATTGTCAACTGTCTGGTGAATGAAGAAAGTAATTGAGAAGAAAAGTCATTGTTTCTGAAAATAGGAAAATTATTCTTCTAATCAGCATAACAATGAAGTATCTGTGACGTCATCAACTTTCTCAAATTTCCAATCTATCAGATGCAATTTTATCTCTTTTTAAAAATGAAGGGTTAAATCTTTTGATTTAAAAAATTGGTTACAGTTAGTAACTGTACGATAGGTTTAGGAGGAAAAAAATCGGTAAATTCTCCCAAATTTCGGTAAATTATTTTAGAAATTACAAAAAACCTCATTTGGAAGACTAGAAGATTATTTTTCAAACTATCCGATGATATAAAGATCAAAACTCTACGATTTGATCGCTAGACTAGAACATGCAAGATTAATTCCATACTACGTTAAAAAATATCTTCAGAATACTCTATTTTTATCGCAAATGTGTTTGTGTAAAATATTTGAAAGAAATCAGGTCAGAAGAAAAAAGTTTTGTTCAAAATGCCGCCTAGACAATATAGTGGTTAGGGTCGCCTGATTGCGATACCAAAGAGCCCGGACTCGAATTCCGGAGAAGGCATGGATATAAAATTGTCTGTTCCTTCATAGGATGGTAGCGGTGGCTGCCTAAGTGCCTCCACAATAAAATGGCCACCACTTCTGGCCTTAATTGTGGCTAATGCCGTTATAGGCAAGTGCCAGTCATTGAAAAAAAAAAGTTCAAGGTTTGTCGCAGACAAATAAACAAAAAACTTTAAGCTAATAAAAACATCACCAAGCAAAAGTTGAATTCTTTGCGTCTCTTTATTTAATCGAAACCGAAGCCAGCTGTAAATATATATTTTGAAAGTAAATGTTTTATTCTGGTAACTTTTATTGGCAACTTAAATAAGCAATAACCTGCAGGAACTCTCTCCTCAATTCGTTTCGTTTTGATGAGCATAATCTCTCTATATAACCGTGTTTATTTTAGGAAGTCAGTAACCTATGGGCTTCTATCTCTTTCTCCGCTTCAAAGGCAGCCGTGTTCGTGACCTTGTGAAAGTGGACTGTAGTGCGTTCCGCTCCACGACCTCCCACCTAAATATTGATACACGGAACACTTTTATCCGCAAACATCCGCATTACATGCTCCACGCATTGCAATCTCGCGTGTTTTTTAGTTTGCAACTTTCTATTAAATGCATTGAAAATAATCACCCGTGATTTCGATATTTTCTTATGTTTATTCTAAAAATAAATTTGCTTTTGCTTGAGTAACTCAGACACTTCTAACACAGTGTAATCTTGATTTTAAAATTGGATGTAGAATTACACTTTAAAAATGCATAGGTGGCTGAACAGATGAAATAGCTCTACGCTGTTACTGAAGACCAGATTCGAATTGTGGCAAATGGAGCTGGTTGTAAGGGAGTTTTTGTACTTATCATCTTGTGTAAGCCACTTTAATTTAAAATCTTTAATGAAGGCATCCCATCCCACTTTAACATTTCCCACCACTTACTGTTTTAATTAATACGTTATTTTTTAAGTGGAAGCTTGCCGATACTTCTAATTTTCCGTTACCTCTACTAGAAATATAATTCTAATAGAGGGATGGAAAAAAGTGTGATTTAAATAATTTTAAATAACGGCAAGAATGTAAGCTTATAAAGAGCAGATGTTAGAAACTCAGCTCGGAGCGCTGTAATTCTCAATATTTTCAGAAGTTGACTAGTTAGCAGAATTTGCTTCTCAAAGTTCTGATCTTTGTGTGTAATTATATTTTAGAAGTTGCTCTTGATTTAGATGTAGCTTATAATGTTTCTGATTAACTTCTTTGATTTGTAAATTTTTTAAAACTTATCGACATATTAACATATTTGACGTTAAAATCTAAGTTTAAGCAATAGCAATTCTTGAATGTTCATGCGGAATACCTAGAAGTTTCTCTCCCCGCTATAAACATTTTAATGCCATTCGAAATAACGTATTTAAATGAAAAATCTTTCTCAACGTATGTGTGTAGCAAGAAGAAAACAAACTATCGAAACGTGTTAAATGCAGAATACGAAATACCACTGCAGATAACATCAATAGAGCTAAACTTTGGCAGTTTGCGTAAAAATATACAAGCATATCTTTGTCATTAAATATAATGCAAAGGTAGGTAACACCTGGAGCACGAGATAATGCTATTAAAGAGTTATTTATATTTTTTTAATGAAAAATACAATAGTTTTCTTTAATTGTCCTTTCACAAAGTATCTATAGCAAATTGATCTACTTTAAATATTATTTTAAGATGCGTTTTTCTAAGGGTGGAATAGGGTTTCCAGATAAAAACCTTAAAATTCAAAGGATTCCTGAAATACAAAGTTTAAAGACCTCTGGCATATACGTTCGCATATGTTTCTTCTAGTTTGAAAAAAGAACTCTTGATAAATTTGCAAGGTATTTCTCCCTTCTTTTTAGCATGCCTTCATGGTGTAGTGGTCAGCATGCTTGGCGCGTATACGAGAAATTCGTGGTTTGAGTCCCGGCCAGGGCATGGCTCATTTTTCATCTCTCCTGCTTCCAAATAAATCTTAATGATGCTACAGTGGCACTCGAACTAAAAAAAGGTGTTGGATGATGATTCTTCGCCACCAAGACTTGGCGATTGGTCCCCTAATCCCCAGTCACTCTTTAAAAGGGGAAGTATATAAGGTATTACTCCCGCCTTCTTAGCATGCCAAATATTATCGCCCTGTGTTAAAGAAGTTAAATAATGAAGAATCTGCATAAGTGTATGTGTGTTTCTCTTACTGTGATAAAATAACAGTACCTAGATCCATCCAGTTTTGAGTAATGTAATCCTCCTCCGAAAATGGGCATCTGGAATCCCAAATTAGGAATTTAGAATTTGTTTTATTATCAATTTCGTATTTTGTAACACGTTAACAAATTTTTGATTAAGAAATGCAACGAATTCAAAGTGAGCAATGGTAACACTGTACGGAGAAAAAAAAAACCTTTTTTATCCAGGGCACGAGACAGTGTATCGGAAATCCTGAAGATATGCGCATTTTAAAATTATTTTGCGATATTGCTGTTGAATTGAATTTTATGATGAAGAACTTGGTGTTTAATAAATAAAGGTAACACAGAAAACGTTAAAAAACTGCCCCTTTGAGCGTAATGTAAAATCTAAAAGCTTTCAGATTTTTTGGATTTAATCATTATTAATTTAATTTATTAATTTTCTAGCCCTTTATATTATTATTATTAATATTTTAACAATAATTCTGTTTTTAAGGAAAATTGGTTCAATTTTACATTGCATGCGAAAAGTACTTTGAAAGTACTATGAATACTACTTATGAATAACGCTGGAGAAGCACTTCACTTGTATGTTATGCTCGTATGTTAGTACCCTCGCCATCAGCGTTATATAAAAATCATGCGATGTTGATTTAATTTGAAATGCTTCATTTTAGAGAGATTTATTATATGCATTTTGCTGTTTTAGTATAAGAAGAAGAAATAGCCAAATTAAATAGAAAGCTAAAGAGGATATCATAAATAAAAATTCTAATTTTATCTTACATACATAATGCACGTAAAGAACTTTAATTACTAATAAATTAGCAATGCTTAGTATTTCTAACAATGGAAACTTTTTCAATATTCTCTTAAATAATCTGCAGGTTGGTCTTCAAAATAAATTAAAATTATTCCCGTAATTTCGGCAAGGAACTATTGTGTATTAACAGAGTATCGCGAAAGGTCATACCGCAGACATGCTTCCTGGTTCACGCCCCTGAAAAAACATTTTCCAAATTTCAAGTTTGGTCTCCAATTTCTCGCTCTTATAAAGACAGGAACAGTAGAAAAGGTCATGAAATCTGTTAATGTTTTTCAGCTTCCGACGTAAATTATTAGCTAATTTTCCCATATAACTTGCAGACAAATACGAAAAGAACATTCTATTCTAATGGATATAGTAAAACGGTGGAGAGGCATTTCATGCATCCGACTCCGCCCACCACATGCGTCGCCCACATTTGGTAGCGACTGACCTCCAGACTCCCACTTGGTACGACGACCTTTGGAGTATTTGAATACGTTTCTCTTTCGTGCAAATAAAAGATCAATTAGCAAATTCCCGTTCCTGTACAGATGAATATCTTCTTGAAATGAAATAAATTATTTTTTTAATTCACCTCAAGGAAACAAACTAAAGCAATTTGCTCGAAACGTTTTCAATAAAAACATTGTTTCAAAATGCGAGAATTAATTCCAAGAAAGATTGCTTAGTATCCTTCGTGACGTAGATTTATCAATACACAGGGTGTTTATACAGTTTTAGGAGGATTTCGGGGTCAATTAATTAACTTAAAACGTAAAGCGTATTTTTTTAAATCTTCAGTCTGATATACTTTTTTCTGCACTATAAGTCTGCATTGCGATTTCCATAATAGAAGGGCTTTAAAAATTTCTAGCCATATTCATTTCCGTTCCTCATCTACTACTTTTAAGTCCATCAGTCGCAGTGGATTTGCACTTAGAAAGAGCTCTTTTCAAAAGAACAGAGGAATACTAGTCCTTTATAGTGAAACGTCAAGCGACTTCGCAGAATACTTTGAAAACACATATATAACAGTATCAGTCTTCATATCTTTACTTGTTGCTTTGTTTTGAAGAATTTTCACTTGAAAAAGTTATTGACATTAAGTCACTAGAATACAGAGGCTGTTCGCACATTTTTTAGACGATGTATATTGTATTCACAAAACTAAATTACATAAAATTCTTGTGTTTTAAATGTTCTATTTGACATCCCTTATTCTGAACTCTCTTTTGACACCAATTTCCAGGATAATAATGCCTTTTGAAGTGTCAGAAGAGGTATGTTCCTTAGCTTTTTTAAGCTGTGAATCTTGGTTTATTATTTCATTTATTGTTGCTACAGATGTATTTGAAGACTTCGCGATTGATTTTTACATCGGCAGATTTTCTCTTGTTGCAAATGATTTAACTTTAGAAACAGTACGTACTTTTTTCAAGTTTCCTTTTGTAATCTTCTTCCCATGTCGAAGTAATGATTGACGGTTTCCCTTTCCTGATTAATAATGTTGAAAATTTTGCACATAGAAATTTTAATACCGTACATTTCACAACGTTTTTAAATTATGGAATAGAAATATTTTGCTTCGGAAAGCTCAAAAGCATATCCTTCAATTCCCAGCTTGTTCGCACGTGACAATTTGAAAGAAGAATAAATTTAAAAGTAGCAGACGATATTTCTCATTTTAAATAAGAAGCCATTGCCAGAAATTTTCATTCCAAGTCATTTGCTTTTTTTAAATTTTTTATTGACATGATGCTAAAATGTATAAACACCCTCCGTATGTTTACAAATTCTAAGTTCATAAAGCAAGTGTTCGGTCCTGATGTGATTTCAATTGTGCGGATTGAATTACACTCATGTCCATAAATTAACGATAATTCGGAGTCACGAGGAAATCGAACTCTAAAATAAATATATCACCTGTAAAATCACTACACACATCTTCAAGAATCATATGCAAATTTCAGGAAGTAACCAAATGACACCGATGGTACGTCACAATGACGAGAGTGTAAGAGAGTGATATATAAGGAATACAGGCAAAGAAGTAAAATTGTTCGCAGGCGCTTTATAAGTATTTCAGTGCAATAACCGAATAGTTATGACACAAAGGACGCATTTGGATGATTTTTTATGTGGTAAAATTATCGGCCGTATGGAATGTGGACATACCCAACTGGAAGTATCAGACGAACTTGGAATTGCCCAGAGTGTCATCTCCAGGCTTTGACAACAATTCCAAGATGATGGTAATGTGAGTAGACGTTACAACACAGGTCGCCCCAGAGTTACAACGCCGAATGAGGACCGGTATTTGGCAGTTACTTCCAAAAAAAAACAGGCAGAGCACAGCCTCAGACCTGTCTCGTCAGCTCTCTTCAGCCACTGGTACGACAATTTCAAGGCAGACCGTGTACAAACGCTTAGAGCAGATTGGTCTATATGCTCGTAGACCTGTCAGATGCTTTCCATTTACTGCAACTCCCTGTCGCCTGCGGTTAGCCTGGAGTAGAGAGCATGCATTGTGGACACCGCAACAGTGGGCTTGTGTGATGTTTTTCGACGAGTCCAGGTTTAGCTTGCAGTCTGATTCTCGCCTTACTTTCATATGGAGAGCTCCAGGTACCCGTTACCACCAAGAAAACATCATTGAACGACACCGTTAGGGTGGTGCAGGAGTGCTCGTTTGGGGTGGAATTATTCTGGGTTCCAGAACTGACCTGCATGTTCAAATTGGAACCATGACAAACCAAATCTATCGGGACGTCATTCTGGAACGACATGTACGCTTGTTTCGGGGCGCCATGGGCCCACAATTTGTGTTTATAGATGACAACGCCCTTCCTCACCGTGCAAACATCGTAAGCGAATGCCTTCAATCGGAGGATATCACCGTATGTACTGGCCAGCATTCTCACCGGACTTGAATCCAGTAGAGCACGTGTGGGGCATGCTTGGCCGACGAGTTGCAGCCCTTCAACCTCCTCCTACATGTCTACCGGAACTTCGGAGAGCATTGCTTTTTGAGTGGTATAATATTCGCCAAGATCAGATCGATAATTTGATACTCAGCATGCCTAGGCGTTGTACGGACTGTATTGCATCATCTGGAAGACATACAATGTATTAACAATCATATCAACCATGTAATATTGGTTTTTTAGAGAATTTTGTAAGAGATTTTTTTTGTAATTTGCTTCAGGGAGAAAAAATCGCTAACTTTTCTAATAATATCAAACATATAGCATCTTTTTTTTTACTCTTTACCTTTATTTTTTTTTTTGCTCTTTAAATAAGCTTTACAAATAAGTCAAATTTGTTTTGCTTCTAACTCTTCCTTTGCCTGATTTTGCATTATCCTTAATTTATGGACATGAGAGTATTTCGATTGCGGCAGAGCACAAGAAGGCTATGTCCCTAAAGGAAGGAATGGGTTAATTGAGGAATTATATATTAATCGCCAGAAACTGAAGGATAGTTTTTAACTGAAGGTTTTAGACATGAGAAATGTTTCTACTGAGTTTGTACCTAAAGCACATGTACACACTGAGTCACAGTATGTTCCGCGGGAAACAAATTTCCATCAAAACATAAAAACAAGCAGAAAAATGAAAAGCTCGGTTATTCAATTAGATCATCTTGCCACATAAGTCCCCTGCGATTTCTGATTATTTCCAAAATTACAAACGCTTTGAAGGAAAGAAGCTGTTTCTGATATGTAACTATCATTATAAAGTACTCAATAGTACTCTGGAAAATAAGTTCCTGGTCTGCTTTTGGAAATGAGAACGCAGTAGATCATAGCTTCCTAATATAACGTTATAGCGTCCAAGTCATCGATGGTGTATCACTGTAGTCTGTTACTTTAAGCACGCTCCGACCCTTCTCCCTTTTTTGCGATAGTAACATGTATCATCAACACCTCATAGCACTTACTTTCTTCATTTCATTCGAGGTTGTAGTTCAAGTAAACTTTCGTTCATACGCTTTTCGAAAGCGAAATAAGCTATACGGAAATGAAGTGGGAAATAAAATACTAAAGGAATTAATCGTCTGCAGCAGTTGTCGTTACCATGGTTATGAGGAAGCAGAGCAGGGAAAATGAGCCCTGAAGTGCCTACTTTTAAAGTAACAGACTGCATTCCTAGGTGCGTTAAACAAATAGGCAATAAGGACACTTTGGATACTTTGGTTGCTTAGAAAATCGTGAAACAAACGTTAGAGATTCATGTTCTTATGACGCATCTTTACAAGAATCATACCAGATCATAGCAGTGGATGCTTCACAAAGAGGAAAAGTAGGCCCAAGTTACATGTGGTTTCACATATCTTTTCCAAGAGATTATAATTTATAAACTCTCAGACTAATATTGTAAAAGCATCCATACTTCCAGTAATGTCACGTGAGCTCAAACAGACACTCCCCGGAAAGATTGTGCGTGTGTTTTATAGAGTTCATAACTGAGTTTTGATAAATTTTGAATAGTTAATACTTCCTTATTGTATCACGAATTTTAATAACTTGTGTAGCATTTCTTTAGTGACGGTGTTTAATTAACAGTATAATTAATCATTTAATTGATAATAACGTATTTGAATAATAACAATACGTGTTGTTGTGACTTATCTCACTTGTCTCGCAGAAACATCAGAACAAGCCCACATAATTCATCGTGGCAAGGAGTACAAGATTGCGCCTATTTTTGGCAAAAGCCTTGAGCACCATGCAGGTGACAATACGACTTTGCTCAGCTCCGCCCCTAGTTTCTATGTAGAGCACCCAGGGAGGGACGGGTCCGAGGGCTCCCATCCCTCTTCTCCTGCCACCAACCTCTCGAGAGGACGTTTGGCTCGCCATAGAGTGCCTCCATGCCGCAAAGACACTATACATGTACTAACATCTATGCTTTCTCCGGCATATGGACCTTGGCCCTTCGGTACGGCAAAGCAGAGTCACTAACCACTATCCTGGTTGGGTGGTCAGGAGGCCACATGGTGTGCACATCAGATGTTTTTTAAATATTTATTTTTTTAATATTAAATATTTAAAGATATTTGCTATTTACATAGTGATTGGGCGCTTAGCTCTGTTGGGTCCTCTGACAGGCGTCGTTTTTCTTAACCTTAGCTAGGCTCAGCGGTACCTTATTCACCAGTGGTACTACAAGGGTGCTGGCCTAACTTCATTTTATGTTATGTTATTCACATGCACTAACTTCGTTGTTATTTCCAAACAGGAAGCTTAACTATTACGAAGTTGAATAGTTTTGTTTATTTGACTATGGAAAAGCCTGCAAGAGCTATTTGTCTAAGTGGGGGATGCCTTCGTAGATGACTTTCTAAGAAAAACTGGCTCATATCTATGTTACAGATGGGAAAACAACGAAAATGCTCATTCAGCCAACCCAGCTGCTTGGAATCGAATCCATATTGAACAACTAGTGTTCAGCTATTTAACAGCTCGGTCGTTGCTGGACCTTCTATGAAGATGATGTGTTACTTTTATTAACATTTATAATATCACAATTTGTCATAGTATCATAAATAGCCAATTCTCAGAGTAATTGAATAAATCAAAATATCTTTATTGAAATTCCTCGATAAACGCAGCTATTTAAAAGCAATAAACATAATTCTTAATAATTTAAATCGTAATTTAATTTTTAAATAATATATCCAACTAATGTAATTTAAAATACATTTAATTTACAGCATATTCATTTGACAGCTTTATGAACATTTGCAGCATCATTGTAATTAATAAAAGATGTTTCTAAAGCCTAGTACACCTCAGTAGAGAATAATTTGGTTTTATAAATTTAAGGTACTTCAAAATGATTATATGCCAGAGAAGCAACTGAGTAGCAACTTTTGTAATACGTTACTTAAATACTGGTAATGTGAATACTTAAGAGAAATAATTAAAGTTTAATTATGTCAAAACAATGGATTAGAAAAATTTTATGTTTGATACACAAAACAAATAACTTACACTAGTTGTTATTGTTATTGTGTTTACAAAAATACACTGCTCGACACTGAAAATGCAACACCAAGAAGGAGTGGTCAGAAATTTATGCAAATTTTAGAGTAGACACACGTTACTGAGTTATGCGAATGATGTGAAATGCGCAGCTCTCCGACGCACGTGAAGTAAGATATAAGGGAAGGAACGTGCAGAATGGGCAATATTCGTGTCGTTATTCCTGCGAGACGAATTATCGAAGAAAGTGGTTTTTGTCCCCGAGGATACATGTAATAGAAGAGAATGTCAGGCCGCCGTCAACGAAGGCACTTCCACCAGATAGACGATTTTACAAGGGGTATGGTGATCGGATGGTTGGTCCTTACGTCAAATCGCAACTGGTACCCACATGGAGGCGAGCACGGTGCATCGACTATGGCGAACATGGTTGGAACAAGGGAATGTGGGAAGAAGGAGGGGTGCAGGTGCAGCCAGAGTGACGTCAGCCCTCGTGGGTCGACGCATCCGCCAACAAGCTGTGGCGGTCCCGCAAGTCACTTGTACCCCGATTCTGCAGCATGTGCAAGATACCCCGGATGTTCCCGTGTCGATGAGAACCATTTCTCGTCGATTGGTTGAACGTGGCCTGCACTCACGGTGTCCGTTAAGACGTCTGCCATTAACCCCACAGCGTAGACGCCAACGTTTAGAATGGTGCCGGACTGGAGCGATGTGGATGACAGAATGGCGAAACGTCGTGTTCTCAGATGAGTCACGCTTCTGTTTTCCAGTGACAGTCGCCGCATACGTGTGTGGCGTCGACGTGGAGAAAGATCTAATCCGGCAGTAACTGTGGAACGCCCCACCGCGCGACAACGTGGCATAATGGTTTGGGGTGCTATTGCCTACGATTCCAGGCCACCTCTAATTCGTATTCAGGGCACTATGACGGCCCAACGATACTTGGATAATGTACTGCAGCTTGTGGCAATGCCCTACTTTCAGGGGCTGCCTAATGCAATTTTTCAACAGGATAACGCCCGACCACACAGTGCTCGCATCTGCCAACAGGCTCTGCAAGGTATACAGATGCTTCCCTGGCCACCGTACTCTCCTGACCTGTCACCAATCGAACATGTGTGGGATGTGATTGGACGCCGTTTGCAGACTCTGACCCTGCCTCGTTCAGAAGACGAACTGTGGCAAATGGTTGAAAGGGAATAGAAAGCCATCCCTCAGGACACCATCCGCACTCTTATTGACTCTATGCCTAGACGTGTTTATTCGTGCATCGCTATCCGCAGTGGTCCTACATCCTACTAAGCCGACGCCGTTCTCGCTCTGTGTTCTGACTATCATTTTGAAATAAAGATCACTTACTACTGCTTGCTGTCTCTGTCTTTTTTCCAAATTTCATCACTTTCTGACCACTCCTTCTTGGTGTTGCATTCAGTGTATAAGACCAAACAACTAAGAATTTTTTCAGTTAATTAATTTCCTTCTACTTGTTAGAATACATTCGAAGTTAATAATAAAACATATGTACACGAATAGAATCATTGCTTCCGTGCAATTTTTCCTTCTCTTCAAACTGCTCTGGTCATGTAACAGTGAACAAGAACAAACAGTGAATTTTCTTCTAACCGCTCGGTGATTACGAAGTTCAGTGATGGAAAACGTTGCGTGTCTTCGAATGGTTGTTCGTAGAGCAACTATTCGAGGAGATAGATCAACCTTTAATTTAACGGATTAGTTAGAATTTATGAAGAAAATTATGGTGAATGAAGAATTGTTTAGAATTAATCTCAAATGTTTGAAAGTAAATTATAAATGCTTATCTATCTATTGAAGGCCGAGACCACAGCTAATGGCTGCCCATACCTAGCGGCAGAATTTAAGGACGTCCAAATTTGAATAAATTATTTGTATCGAAATGATTGCTCCGTCAAAAAAAAATATTTTTGCTGCTCTGTCACTAATTTCAAGGCATAAGTATAACTTATTATGTGAGGTATATATAGTATAAAAAGTATTTATTTAATTTTTCTTTTATACATATTACATGCCATTTAATTTTTTAAATTATTTATTGCTTCATGGGCTACATTAATGGACTCTCTGGCACAAGTTAATGAATTCCAGGAGTACGTTTTGAGATCGTAGGACTGTCTTTTTCATGTGTTCTTATCTTCCATTTCCTATTTTATGATGCTTCAGGCTTCAATTTACGTTCTGTTTTCTTCTCGGTATCATTACCAGTGACTCCCCCGCTGTAGCAGCAAAACTTCTTAATAAAATATGTTTGCAAAGCGGGACTCTCCTAATTTTTTCCAGAGTCTCACGTCCTTTGCGTAGACGACTACTGTATCTCTTTAATTTTGTCTCAAATTTTTCAGGTTTTCCTCTGTTATCACATCGTTTGTCTAGTTGCTGTATCCTAGAAAGAGTTCAGACAAACACATCATGTTTTCGACCAGTTGCGGTTATAATACCATTCTTAGGCCTTTGACTTTTAACTTTAAAGTTTCTCAATAGCCCCTGTACAAAAAGCAAGCCCCGCATTTCTCTCTTCAGACCTTCAGACCTTAGGTCCACCAGTGGCCGAGCGGTAAAGACGCTGAACACTGGTAGTTCGGTCCGAGGTTCGAATCCCTCGAACGGGCTGGCTCCATGGGCGTTTTCATGGTTTTCCCATGTGTAACATGTATACGAACCAGTTTCCCTTAGAAAGTCCTCCACGAAGGCATCCCTCCCTTTAGGCAGATATCCCTTGTGTGCTTTGCCATAATTGAATAACCTAATCTAACCTAACCTCTTCAGACCTTAAATTGCTTTGCTTTCCCATAGCTCTTTATAAAAAAGAATTTAAATAAATAGAGATGAAAACGAATTTTGATA
This sequence comes from Stegodyphus mimosarum, assembly GCA_000611955.2. Lineage (NCBI taxonomy): Eukaryota > Metazoa > Arthropoda > Arachnida > Araneae > Eresidae > Stegodyphus > Stegodyphus mimosarum. Next base: position 24,625 of record KK121650.1, on the reverse strand, counting down.
TAAATAGTATCTATGTTTATTTTATGCTAATATGTCTAATATACTGTTTTGGTTTCTTAACTTTCAGCCGAATCAAGTGCACGAATTTTATCGTTGTCAAGAGGCATGGACTGCCCCTGTCGTCAGTTTAGGTTGTGGGTACCTTGTAGATAATACTAATAATTCGCCCACCTGCACCCCAGTTTCTATAGAGAACCCCTGAGGCCCGGTTCTAAGGATCTCCCACCACTCTTTACCTACTATCAAACTCTCGAGAGGACTTTCGACTTGACAGTCATTTAATTGTTCCATGCCACAGAGAAACTATAGATTTACAAACATGCATACCTTCTCTGGTACTCAAACCCGAGCCCAAGACTATGGCAACCAGCACTTCCAATCACCATGCCAATATCGCCCCCTCCCCCTCCGCAAGTATACTTATTTGTTCAGTTCTTGTTTTATAACAAGAATAGCTGTAGCAGCCAGCGGTAATAAATGATAAAATAAACTAGTACAACGCATACATATGCACATATAATGCACCCAATTTTATAAAGCTTTTTAAAATGCTTTTAGAAAACGAAATATATTTCCCAATTTTTAAAGTTATTCTAAATCTCCAAATGACATAATTCTTGATTTAATCCGATCTTGTGGTGGCTAAATTTTTGTCATGTTTCATAAGTGAGTTTCAATGCACATGTCATTACTAGATGTAGTAAAATCTTTAAGGGAGCAAAAAAATGCCTTTCCTTTTAAATACTGTGTATTCTCCTTATGATGTAGATGAATAATCACTGTAAGTGTTTCATTGATAAAATGGCTTCACTCTACAAGTTAAAAATCATCTTCTTATATTATATGATTATGCCATATTGTTGGAAAAGTAACTTCGCTAAACAGAGACGACACAAATTTTTACGTAAGATAAATTTTTAGCAACGTATTTTCCTTTTCATTCATATATTCACTTATTTATTTATTTTTTGCAAACACTTAGTTCAGATGGGCTTTATTTATTTATCTTAATTTCTCACAATCAGTAGGTTCTACGAGAAAAGTCTATAATCGATAGAAATAAATGTATAATTAAAATTATTTTGCTGCAAAATAAACTATTGCTATACCGAACCCGCGCTAATAAGGAAATTCTTCAATATTCATTATGTTTAATTCGTTTAGTCTAATCTATATCTTAAGCTTCTTTTTTCATCTTTCTTGATGTTCTTTGCCAAAGACTCGCTGGATTTCGTTGCATAAGTGTAGGAAGGAATTTTGCTTTCGAAATAATATATACGATGATTGATATGGAACACTATTAGGAAAATTAAATGGAACAATAAAACAATTGATATTTGAACTAATATTGACACTGCCAATATATACTAAAAAATAATATAAATATTATTGAGAAGATCTAAAAAGGAAAAAAGCAGATCCATATTTCATTTTCCGTATTTAAACAATGCTTTACAACGCTTACGTATGTTACAATGTTTAGGTATGCTACAATGTTTACTTATGTTAAACAATGTTTTTATGCACCGAAAAATAAAATAATACATTATTACGAATTCTGTACATAGATATAGGATTTTAGTGCAATTAAATTTGAAACTGTTGTATTTTTCTATGTAATGTAACGCCAAAAACTAAGAGAAACAAGTTACGCTGGAAAATTAAGAATTTAGGGGCAAGTTCCATTAACATTGTGTAACTGTATCCCTGTAAATTTGGCGCGATATCCCCAAGGTGGCAATAGTTTTGGCGAAAAATTTCTGTCTCCAAAGGTCGCCAAACTTGGCGACCATTTGGAGACATTGATCCGGTCCCTATATCACTGCAATAAGTATTGTAATTGAATAAATGTGATTTACCACTACATTAGTTGTAACCGTATTTTGACTATAATATTGTCTTCCAGAAATTTCGAGAAGCAGAAAGTGCTAGAAATATCTCAGCGGCTGGGTGAAAACTATGTAAGCAGGAGAGAGCATCTTCATTCAGTAATTGTTGTTAGCTATTAGCTCTGTGTGAGACAGGAGTGCTGAGATATCTCCAGGTAGCTTTTTCTGTAGATGTGCTTTGCACTGTGTTGTGTTTAACGTTTATAGTGGTTTGAAGTGTAACTACTGATTATATTTTGTGATATTGTGAACAGTTAAAAGGCTATTTCTGTGGAAAGTGCCAGATCTCTGAAATGTGTCTTTTGATAGAAATAAATTTTATCAACCAATCATCAGACCTGTGCGCATTCAATCTATTCCGAACCAGTGCGTACGCAGCAATGTCTAAGTAATGTTAGTAAGTGATTACAAATAAGCTAAAAAAATATTTATAAGGAATGTTTTTGTATTTCTCATTGAAAACTACACAGCAATTTTTTTCTTAAAACCAATTTGGTACTTTAAATCTAAGCAATTTTCAAATTATAATATCTTATTCTCGATTCTCGAGGCTATAAAAGACGACTGCATATTTAAAACAGTGTGCAAACCTTTTTAAATTAAAAATTCCTTAAACTCGCACAAAATACAAATATATATATATATATAAATATCTGAAAGCTTTCAGAATTTACATTACGCCCAAAGGGACTTTTTTTTAACGTTTTGTGTGTTACCTTTATTTATTAAATTTCATGTTCTTTGCACTTAAATCATAAAATTCAATTGAACATCAATATCGCAAAGTAATTTAAAAATGAGCCGTATCTTCCGGCATTCTTATCAGAATTTCCAATACACAGTCTCGCGCGCTGGAGATAAAAATGTTTTTTTTCTTTTTTGCACAGTATTGCCATTGCTCGCTTTGGAATTGTTGAGTTTGTTAATCAAAAATTCGTTAAAGTTTTACAGAATATGAAATAGATGAAAAAACAAATTCCTAATTCCAAATTTGGACTTCCAGATGCCCATATTGGGTGGAAACGTACGTTATTCGAAATTGGATGGCTCTAGGTACCGTTGTTTTATCACAATGCGAGAAATATACATACATTTATGCAGATTCTTCATTATTTAATTCATTTAAATATAAAACAGGGCGATAACATTTGGTGGCAACAATTTGAAAAGGGAAACGGACATTTAAAGTTTTCAACGCAAAATGCAGAAAGGAGAGAGAAAATACCTTACATACTCTCCCTTTTAAAGTGCGACTGGGGTTTAAGGGACCCAGTCGCCAAATGCTGTGGTGAAGAATCATTATCTGTCACCTTTTTTATTTCGGGTGCCACTGTAAAGTCATTAGGTTATTTTGAAGCAAGAGACATAAAAAATGAGCTATGCTCTTGCTTGAACCTGGATCCCTGGAATACGCGCCAAGTGCGCTACTGTTACAACCATGGAGGTATGCAGAAAAGCGGGAGAAAATACCTTGTAAGATATTTGGTCATATTTACGCAACATATAGTTAGATATATTAGCATGTTTGAGAATTCGTCATTATTAAAGATCCAAATTTGCCACATATTTGAATTTTTGCTGTATTTATAAAACCGTTGAATATATATTTCTGTTCAGTTTCCGACAATGACTCTAGAATTTTTAAAAATAAGCTCAAGGTAAGGAAAAATATATACTTAAATATATACATAAAACAACTTTCAGTCTGAAAACTATAAATTATAGTCGACCTTAAAAATGAATTCGCAGTTGGAAAATTTAAAATTTTCAGAATACAAAAAATAAAAAAAACCTTATGAATATTTCATTACTGTTCTTTAAAATATCCATTGTTGCCAATTCTAAATCTGAATTGTTAAGTAAAAGTAAAATTCAAAGACAGAAGAACTTCGAATTTAAAAGCTTCAACATTTGTTTCTGCATTTCTATTTTGAAAGAGAAATGGTATATGGAAAGTACATAGAAAGTATCTTCAGCTTTAAATAAAATTAAAAGCAGAAATATACAGTAAGGCTTGTGATCTACGGTTACTGCAAAATTTCATAACCGTTCGATTTTTGGGGGGAAGCAGAAGATGGCTTACGTAATAAGTAGCGTCAAACATTTTGCAATCGGCTAATTACACGATGTTAGAAATCTATTTTGTTTATAACATTCATGATATAAAAAAAATATTTTTTGTAAAATATATTGCTGAGAAGTCTAGATAAAATGACTTTTTAAATGATAAACTTATTGTATTGAGCAACATACAGTCAGATAAATAAAAGATAAGCTAATAAGAGATAATAAAAAAATCTGAAAGCTTTCAAATTTTACATTAGCCCAAAGAGGAGTTTTTTTTAACGTTTTGTGGGTTACCTTTATTTATTAAATGTCATGTTCTTCACTTGAACCATGAAATTCAATTCAACAGCAATAACACAAAATAATTTTAAAATGAGCATATCTTTAGAATTTCCGATACGTGCGCCGGAGATCATTTTTTTTTTCCTGCAGCGTTGCCATTGCTCGCTTTGAAATCGTTGAGATTGTTAATCAAAAATTCGTTAAAGTTTTGCAAAATATGAAAGAGATAATAAAACAAATTCCAAATTTGGGCTTCCAGATGCCCATATTCGGAGTAGGATTACGTCATTCAAAATTGGATGGCTCTAGTTACCATCGCTTTATCACAATGCGAGAAACATACATACATTTATGCAGATTCTTCATTATTTAATTTCTTTAAATATAATATAGGGCGATAATATTTAGTGGCAACAATTTTAAAAGTGAAAAGGGCATTTAGAGTGAACCGACGCAAAATCGCAAGACGAAAACAATAGTTCTTCAGGGATAAAGTTCCTTTGGACTGATAAAGAAAATATATATTAGAAATATATTAAAATAAAGAAAAAATATGTTAGAAAAGAAAACTGAAGTTTATGTTTCAATATTTAACGCAAGATTTATGCAAATAAATTTAAAAAATACGAGTGTCCGAAAACAAATGTGAGCCACTGTATTAAAGCATCAATAGTTCCATTTATTTTAAAACAGTTTTGCTTCTTCTAGAAAGGGAGAAACGACGCGCACGTCTTTAAAGCTCAGTTTAAAATATAATAGGGGATTTTGTGAGCTCACTAAGGTACTTTTTTTAATAAACAGTATAATTCAAATTAAATTTAAACTTATTTGTACGTTTAACTCCATTTAAACTGTAGAAATTCGAAATGTTAAATACAGAACTCAAAAATATTTTTGCTTTATTGTAAGTAAATTAAATTTTAAAAAATGAAATTTTACTTCTAATACACGTCAATGAAATCGAAAGTATACGAAATTTTATGTACTGTAATTTTGTCAATTTAGCCGAAGACATTACTTTTTGTAACTGCGGAAATATTTCTCTTTCCTTTGGGACATAATGAAAGAAGAAAATGCTGTTGAAATCTAATTTTAAAGTCATAGCGTTATTACTTTTCACTACAAAAGGACTAAAAAATGTGACTAAATATTTAAAACGCAAATTGAAACAAAAGTCATCTAGTGTGAAATTATTAAAGAAGTGTCACATAAATAACTTGGAAAAAATCCGTTTACAAATATATAAAAAAAAAAGAAGCATTTGGTAAGATCAACAGCAATGTATTTATAATGTATTTATATAAAGAATATACTTTTCTCCCTGAAATACAAAAGTACATGCTAATGAAATTCGAAATTTTATGGGGAGTATTTATAAGATTAACTAGATAAATATATCTAAAGAACATATTTTCTCCACTGAGCTATAAAAATGTATTCTAATAAAATTCGAAAGCTTTTTGTTTTTATGGGCACATTAATAAAACAACATAACAGCAATACTAATAATTTTTGCGCATTTTAATAATTAATATCTGCAAAAATAATTTTACAAAATTTATTAGTATCAGCAAGGCAAAAAAAACATACAAAATTTATTAGTATCGATTCAAATATAAGTGCAGTATTTTCTAACTTAAATAAAGTTAGGAAGCAACAATCCCATTCAACGGTCAATATGAGTCGTAATGAAGAAGCATCTGAAATCCGCATTTTTTACAATTTAAAATCAAATAACAATTTGTTTATTTTAGAAGAATATCAAAAGTTTTACCTTCCTAAATCTTCGCATTCTTTCCAAAACACTGTAATGACAGGAAAGCAAACTATAAGATTTATACCGTGTCTTAAATCTTCTCGAGAAGAGAGAGAATTTTGGATAAGAAATTTTGAAATCCCAGGAAAATTGCCGCAAAGGAAACAAAACGCCGTCTTCTCAAGGTCGGTTTCTCGACCAAGCACGTGACCTCCAATATGCGTTTAACTTTCACCGGTCGAGACTGCAACTGTCAAGCGCTTGTGCTTTCGTTTTGCAGCGCGAGCAACAACTCTCCACAGAACAGGTGGCTGCGGTCGAAGAACACCTCCTTAGGACGTGGGCAGACGATTTCTGCTTATCACCCGAGGCAAATGAAATCAGGTTTCCTTCTCGCCCCTTAAGATTCGCCGTTTTAATTTTTTTTTCCTCAAACGTTTAACGGTTATTAGCTATTGTGATATTTTTGTGCTTGTGTTTGGTTTATAAATTCGGTATGTAATAATATAAAACTAATGAATGTGAATTTTAATTATTAATTATTCCTGAAAGTTTTTCTCTAGTGTAGAAGTTAAACAATAACAATGAATTTTAAAAAAGTGGAACAGTTATAAGGTTACACCTGATTTGGTAATGCTCCTTAATTCCTATAAACCTAACACACATAAAGCAAGTTATAGTTATGCCTGAGAACGATGACAAAGTCTTAAGAGTGTTACGATAGCCGCTTTATTTGAACAGAACTTGGAACATAAATGCATGCTCTTGTGCTAAAATAACCACAACTCGTGATGATGAAAATAAATATAACAGGTGACAAGTGAATGCAGTCCGGACAGAGTGGCTTCAATTGTCTAATCGAGTATCATCCGGATCCCGCACCTATCTAAAGCAACACCCCGAAATCAAGACCTAACATGGCCATATATGGGCAAAGTATTAGATATTAAGCTGTATGCATTGCAGAAAGTTCATAATAATTCTCTACATTATGAACTTCATATACTAAAGACATAACACACTGCTTACGATTGCAGAGTATTATGCTAAAATGTCTTTAATGCATACGTTACAGTAAATGCTATGCACCCATCAACGGCCGAGCGGTAAAGTCGCTGAACACTTTCAGTTCGGTCTAGGTTTCCAATCCTGGAGAACGGGCTGACTGCATGGTCGTTTTCGTGGTTTTCCCCATGTATAACGTACACACGAGACAGTTTCCCTTAGAAAGTCCTCCACGAAGTCATCCTTTCCTTAGGCAGATAACCGCCGTAATCTCAATAACCCAAACCATTTGGCAATGGACTTTGCTTTTAACAACGTACTCTATACATGAAGCAAAATAAATTCCATACAGAGCAATATTCATAATTGCTTTGCACAGTATCTTTCATCACGTTGCTCTACATGCACTGGATACGTTACACATTGTACGTGACGACATACATACTATACTATTTATATTCCATACTCCTGAGTAAGTTATAAGTCAATAGTTATAGCTACTATGTTCTGGGTCACTCAGTGTAGAGTTCTACATGCTATGGACACCTACACATTATACGAGATACTATACATTATTAAGGTATTTCTCCTGCCTTCTTGGCATGCCTTAGGTGTAGTGGTCAGCACGCTTGACGCGCATTAAAGAGGCCCGTGGTTCTAATCCTGGCGAGAGCATTGCTAATTTTTCAACTCTCCTGCTTTCAAAAAATACCTAATGTCCCTACAGGGGCGCTCGAACTAAAAAAAAAGTGGTGAATGATCATCCTTCACCACAGGATTTGGCGATTGGGTCCCCTTATTCTCAGTCGCTCTTTAAAAGGGAGAGTATATAAGGTATGTGCCTTCGTGGTGTAGTGGTCAGCACGCTCGACGCTTATTCGAGAGGTCCGTGGTTCGAGTCCCGGCGAAGGCATTGCTCCTTTTTCACATTTCCTGCATTTAAATAACCTAATGACTCTACAATATATTGTGTTATACAATGCACTATTCCCAAAATGCTCTAAGGTAATCCATTTTCAATGTGCGCATACTTACATTATTACACCCATGCATTATGTATATTGTACTAATTATGTACAATGTATATTGTATTAATTGCAATATACATTAGTATATATTATACCATTTACATTTCAGCATTATTATATCGTGTTTACATTCATTTTGCGTGTTCCCAGCCTAGTGTTACTTTGTGCCCTAACTCAAGATGGATTTCTTGCAAAAGCCACTGCAAACCAGTTTACGTGGATGGTCTTTATCTCTGTAAATAGATGTCAATACACTATTGTTGTAGACTGCACAAATAATCCAGTAATAGTGCTTCTAGTTTTTTCATAATGCTTTTGAGTTTCCTGAACTAGGCTGGCTGCTTAATGAAGCAAAATAAATAGAACAGTCAAATTTAAATAAACGTAGACGACACAGTTAAATGCTCAACTAGAAGCTGGCTCAATAACTGTAACAGATTTAATTTTTTGGCAGCGAGAGACCATAAAACCGAATGATTACAACTATTAGAGCTGGAATGAACTAACTACGTAGCGCGCACGCAATGCCATAATATACTTTCCGTTCCAAGATCCAAAAATCTCAGCTTTAATACACATTTCTAATTTTCATTCTACTAGAAATGTTTTTATGCATTTTACTAGCAATGTTACTATTCTACTAGCAAACAATTCTAGAGCAATATTTAGTGAATATTTAGTCAATATTATTTATTTGTAGGTATAAAGGTAGGTATAGGAGCAAGAAATATGAAAAATCAACTATGTTCTCGCCGGAATTCTTCGGACCTTCCGACTGTGAGCCGAACGTGCTTAACAATCACAACAAGAAATGGAAAACGATCCTCATTGCTTTAAGAGGTATCACTGTAGAAGCCAAAAGGCTAAAGGAATTTAGGAACCATTAAATTTTGAAAATTAAAACACTGCCAGATAGATAAATCATATCCCTCTGTCTGGATAGATTTATTGACATCGACAAACTCCTTATTAAAACACAATACTGTTGCGTGCGTACGGGTACGTTATGGATTGAATGCACAAGTCGTAAAAAGTTAACAAAAATTTATTCTTTCCACAAGAAATAAATCAAAATACTGAAATATTTCTTCAGAGATATTCACACAATATCACAGTATCTCAAACTTTTAGAAAAAACTCAGTTCAAAACAGATAAAATAATTCTATCTCACAGCGAAATCTCTATAATCAATAACAGCATTAAGTAAACAAACAGCAGTTCGCTTTCTACAGCTACAACTACAACAACAACTGAGATGAGGTGTTTCAATTCGGTTTTTATAAGCTTTCTAATTATCACTAGAACAATCTCGATTTTTCTAGATGGCAACAGTAATTACGAGATATTTATTTATTAAGCATTAAATGCACGCGCTCTTTTCTTTTTTTTTTTTTTTTTTCGACGTAACTTTCTCTTCAAAAATCGTCTGCGTTGCACGGGAAATATAAAGCAATTTTAATTACAATTCTAAATAAATAGCCAAATAAATGTGAAATCCGTAACAACACAGTATAACGTAAGTTATATACAATACTTAAAAACCGTGATATTTAGCACAAACTTTTGAAGGATAATAAGAATATCAAATCGTAATTTCGATACAATATTGGAATACGATTACAAGACACAAAATTATTAATACTGCAATAAATTCGAGATGCAAAAACTGATAAAAAGAATAATGTAGTAAAATGATACAGTAACTATGAAGTATGCAATGCTGTTTCATTATCGCATATATAATTTCTCTATTCGATTATTAATCATCGTCCTTTGTTATTTTGTAGTGTAGGGCTCTATTATTTTTACTAATAATTATTTCAATTTGTTAGCCTTTTCTGTCTTTTCTTATTTCCCTCGCATTTCTTCACCGGCCTGTAAATCACTTAGGGTGAACGAGAAAGCATTTAAACTGAAATAGCAAAAAATACAGTTAGAGCGTGGTTTCGCTAAGGAGAGCTCACGTAGGTTGAATCGAATTGCGTAGTTCTGTACTACTCTTTACCTTTAAATTTAGTTGTTACGTTATCTGTTAAATTCCTCACCACAAGTAGTTGGTAACTGTGTAAGCACATAAGTCCGTGCCGTCCGTCTGTAAACTATTGTATTCATTAAAAGGGTCTTTTACACTCTTCTCCTTCGAGATTGTTCGAGAAGTCGAAATACAGACTTTTAAGTAGATCTAGTTACAGTGCATGATAGCAAAAAAGACTAGATTCTACAGTAGTAAACGCCGAAATGCTTCAAATGTGACGTTTCGTTTTATGAATGGCTTCCGAATCGGAGATAATGCTTGACACTCTATTAAAATATGTTTTTCCTCTGTTATTTGTAAATCATAGGTGCATTTAGAATTCTTTAACTTATACATATTTAGACAGGACGGGAAAGTTCTATGTCCTGTGAAAACTTGGGTCAGGATAAAGTCACAGCACAATGTAGTAATTTTAGCTTTAGGTACAAGATTATATGTATATCTGCTAATATCAATAGTTCTATGTTGCCCTTCCTTTAAAATTTCTTGTTTTAAATTCGATTTGACGTAACTTCTTGTCATTTTTGTGTTAAATAGAATACCATTACTGATTCTTGCTTTTTCTAGTAAATCCGCAGTTTCGTTCCCAGTATGGACTGCATGGTCTTTGATCCAATGAAATATAACTTAAGTTTATAAGTTATAACTTAACTCTAAGTAATATAGGAAATGAAATATATGAGAGAATTACTTAAGGATTGTAAGAACACTAATTAGAATTTTGCAGCATTACGCCCAGATTTGTTTACTAGTTTTTCGAGTTTGTTCTCTTAACAACAAACAGAAAATTTGTCAACTTTCTCAGTAATTAACTCTAAGTAACTAATAAGTTGTTTCCAATAGCTTTCTGATTTCATTTACAGTTTGGAATTTGCCGAGAGACTTTCATGCACTGTCTGAGAAAATGTGACAGTTCTGTCTTCCAATTATTAATATGAGTCCATATTAGAGCTTGCTATAACGCATTCATTTCCGCTTGATAAACGGAACAATATTTGTTTAATTTGTAAGACGCAGTAAAAATTTCCTTACCACTTTTGAAGACACAGAAAGCTGTTCCAACTCCTTCTTCCATTTTAGATCCATTTGTATAAATTTCATAACCAACATTTTGAGGTGGATCATCGATCCAGTGGTATAGGTGGATCTTGGCTGAATGTATAATCCATTTTGGCATGCTTCTTTATATTTCTTGATGTCTCGATGAGTTTACGAGGAGTATTTAACCCGTTTCAATGATGTATTTATCAGTGGGGGATGTGCAGTCGATCATCCAAGTGAGCGCCACCACCCATGTATAATGGACTCTAGAAAAAGCTATAAATAATACTAACAAAACAATATTGTCAGTGAACTTTAACAGACTGCCTCAAAAACTTTATGTAGACATTTGCAGTTATATTTGTGACAATGACGACTTTTAAACACCTTTACGTGACCGAATAGAAAATTTGTGAGAAAAAAAAATTACTTTAATAAGTATGTATTTTAATAAAAAGTGTTTATTTACATATTAAAATGCATATTTATGTAGCTTTCGACTCTTTCTTGGTATGTTTTAAATGAATATCTATTTACCTTACTCTTACTTCTTAAGGGCTGATAAAGTATCATAAGAATACTCTATTTTGCCGCGTACTGCTTTTAAGAAATGATTTGTAACTCAGGTTCTATACTAATGTATTACAAGATTTTACATTTCATTTAAATATTGGTTAAGTTTTACTGACCCTAAATTGCGTGAGAATTCCTTAGTATGTAAGTAGGTCTTGGATATCACAAATAAATAACATAAATATACTTATCTTTTAAAAATCCTAACTGAAAATTAATTAAAGTTAATTGAATCAGTACTAAATGTATCTAAAATGCTAATAGTACTACAAAATGATTCATGGTTTTTGTATGTATAGTGATATGTCAAGATAAAGTGAAATTCGTATTTTCACACTCATAGTAAATCTGAAGTCGGTAAGAATCTGTTAAGACTCATTTTTAGGTAAATAAATTGCTTTCTATAGAACATTTCCTTAAACGTACGTGTGAGAAATTCTGGGTAAATAACATAAATTCGGTAAAGATTCTATCCTCATTTGGGTAAAACAGTAAATATTCTACAGTGGAACATGCTTATTTCGAATTTAGTTCTTAATATTATGTTTAGAAAATAGTTCTAAGATACGTATTCTATACTGAGAAATAACGCAGGAATAGGTGAATGATTTAGATAGTTTTTGGAGTTTCTGTCCTGCAAAAGCCAATATTTAACATTAATTAAATTTTAGTTCTTTGAAAATGCATAGGAGATTCCTAATACAAACTTATACATACAATTAAACAAAAATGGAACAATTATTTGGGCGTAATTTTTTATTGAAAAAGGATTATTCTTCATTAAATGGGTATTGGTAATGAATATTTTATGAAGAAATTTCTATATTCGAGATGGATGAAATTTAAAATATTCGAAAATATAACGGAGATTTTCGAATATATAAGTATATCTTACTCTTTCTTTCTTTGTTTCCTGCTGGAAATATATGTATTGTTGCGCTCTGTGGGTTTGTGGATTTGGAATAATTAATGATAACATTTAATGAAGAATCAAAACACAATTTATTCGCCACTGTTACACAGGACAATTCCAAAGACACGTTTACAGTCTCCGAAAAGTTACGATGAACAAGCTGAAACAATCAGCAGCACAGCCTTCAGACAATAACGGTAAGACAGCTTCACGGCAAAACACTAAAATACAGCTCCTGACTTGCTGGATCGCTCTTGAGCTAACGCCTAAACTCTACTACTCTACTACTAAACTCAAGGTGCTACTACACAGCTCACTACTCCGCCTACAGGCAGGGTATATATATTACAGTAAAAATCTGAAGTCTGGTAAATCCTAGGTTTTACCGATAAAACCTAGCTTTTACCAAAGTGGCTTGGTAAAACTCCGAAGTATGCTTTAATATGATTCCATTTCGTCCTTTTACCGAGCTTTTGCAGTAAAACCTAGGAGTTACCAACGCCTTCCGGTAAAGGCTCGAAACGATCGATTACTTATGATAGAATTTTCCATTCGCAGATATATTGTAACAATGTGTCCCAAAAATGTTAAAATAAGCTTTAATTTTTAATTGATAATATAAATTGCAAAAGTCATCGAAATAAGATATGATTTAAGATTATGTCCATGGAACTGTCTTACAATTATTTTTCAAAGAGTTACAAGAACTGAACTAATGCACATTTCTCTCAATAACTACTGAAGAGATTTCGATCATTTTTAAAAATAATTTGGTAATAGTTAAAACATTAAATTGATAGCTTGTAAGATCTCGTGGCCCCAACTTGTCAGAAACTGGGGTAGTGACTGCTACTATGTGTGAATTTACACAGAAACGTAAGAAGGGTTTAAAGCCCTTTTTATTTTATCTTTAAAATGACAAATGCGTCTACTTGACGCTCACAAACTGCGCCAACCCGGCGGTTAAACTGAAATAGAACGTAAAACTGAAAGTAAAGACTAGATGAACAAATATCAAAACACTACCGACGAGGTTCTGAGATCCTAAACTAACCGCGTTTTTAATTACCGCTGAGATTCAGCAAGATTACTGATTAAACAGTTGAAAATTAGCACTTCTGCAAAGCTAGGCACACAGGCCGACACGCACCGATCTAAATTCTACCGAGCAACCTCACTAGCGTAATTTCAAAGCAAGACTCTCACACTCTGGTTTCCTTTCCTGTTTAATTCAACTAGCTTCCGCTAAATTTGAATAAACTGCGCGTGCTACTACAATTTACATACTCTGGCACGGGCATTTCTAGGGGCAAAATGAAGGCTAAACAGGAAAGATAACTTAAAATAAATATTAGTTAAAATAAATATAAACCCTACAAGCTCAAAAAAGAATTCAAAATAAAAATTATGACATTTAAAGAATAAGAAAAATGTAGTACGTTTTTCTTTAATTCTACTACTCTAATATCTTCTTACTACCTGTTACAGCAAGGTTGACTGTTATGGCATTTCGAATTATATAGTAGATCAGCTGATTTGCACAAACACATCTTCGTAGTACACTTGTTTGCAAAAGTTGCATTTCCTGAGTTCTTGTCCCCGAACTAAAGAAAGTTTTTGACTACTTCGCTTACACTTATTTCTTCTGTACCAAATTCTTCGATGTTTAAAAAATTTCTTTGCAAAATGTAAAGTGTTTCCTGCGTACAACGATTTTAATTTACCAACTTAGTACCAAGAACACAAAATTCGTTATCTTTAATGTTTGTAATAACAGCTATTACTTATTTTGAAACCATTTTCTATCTATCACTATTACGTATTTTTATTTTAACATTTTATCCGAGAGTAGGTTTCGGAAAGTGTTTACTAGACGCGATCTTCATCTTCTTTGCCTGCTTCTCAAGTCCTTCCTTAACTGTCTGTCGAAGTCGAAGCACTTTCACATTTTAAACTTTGTTGATAATCGCATCTCTTGTGTCAGAGCATATATTCGGTTTTTTTTTTTTTTAATTTGAACTTCAGTATCTACTTCTATCGTTATGCATGATTCTTTTTCACATGTATTATTATTATCTTGCTATTCTAAATCAACTGTTGATTCGAGATTAGTGCCTTCATCTTCTGTATTAAACCTGAATTCATTAATACTTATAATTTTTTCTAAAACCTCTTCAGTGACCATGTTACTAATCAAATTACATAGTAAAACTGAGTTTGCAAGCCCTACCTTCATAGGACACTCGTTACGGAGAGACATTAACTTTACCGTTGTGGTTATACGGGCATGGTCCCACGCCCTCCTCCTGGTTTTTCATATCAGCTCCACCACAGCCAAGGGAGCGGACAAGCCAGTACCAGTACGGTCCCTGTCGAGCCTGATCCCATCCTAGGTACAATACCCGGGTTCTAGTCCTGTGAAGAATAAGGTACAATAGTACCTGATATTTTACCCCCGTGGTTGAGACTGTCTAAGTACAGATCCTAGCCAGTACTTCCCAGGAATTCTCCTGAGTCAACCCCCGGGGGGAACCTTCATAGGACAACCGAACATAACCCCATAAGGTGAACATTTAATTCCATCGTGATATGCTTTGTTTTTTTATTGCTTGGACAAACTTTAATCCTTCCGATCACTTTTCTGTCTTTGTTTCCATCCATGTTTCCAACATGTTCCCAGCATCTTGGTTCGCCCCTTCGACAGAACCTTGCGACTGACTGTGTCTCGGTTTACCGTGAACTATTTTTACATCACTTCACATTTCACATAAACTGTTTATGATTTGGTTGCAAAATTCCCTCCTATTGTCGTAATGGAGAATGTTCGGGATTCCAGATGCTGTGAAAATATCCAGAAGGTGACATGCTACTTCATCAGATCTTTTACTGCGTAAACTTCGAAGAAAGACGAATTTTCTGTAAGTTGATCTTTGTACACTAAAATGAATTTTATATCACGATCAGACTTGTACTGCATATCTATTAGGTCAACTTGGTATCGAGAATTCATTTCGCTGTGCACAGTTGGTTTGATTACAATCCCCTTTCTCACAGTTTTCTTTTTTTCTAGGATGATGCACATAGTCTCAAATGCGTGACGATAGATTCTGATGATACATTCTTGTACTTGCGATTCAGTTTCTTAATCATACGAATTCTTCCACCATGGCCAACTTGCGATATGAGTGTCATGTATGATACTGAAGACTTCATCAATTGTAACATAATACAGAATTTCTGCTTTAGCAGATAGAGGTGTTATAAGTTTGCCCTCTCCTTCAAAACTTAGAATATCAGAACATTTCAACCTTCTGTAACGAACTGTTTGCTTTTCCTTCACACATTTTGCTTCTTTATTTATAAAAGAAGTATATTTCTCATTTGTCAAATAAAAGCTGTTATCGTGCTTATTTTTTACAGATTCATACAAAATGTTGCAAAACGTTTTCCGCATAAAATCATTCATTTCCCTTCAGCAAAATAAAAAAAGCAAAATATGTTGAAATGAAAACAAACTGCTTCTATTTCAGATCGTAGCCGCTTACACTTGTTTGACTTCTCTAAACGCTAGCCTGCAAATGGCTTAAATAAGGAGACACAGGAACAGAAAAATGCCACGATGTAATTTGCTTGCGCAGACTTTTTCGAGGGGTCGCTTTAAATCCCTCGTTTCAGACTTTCACCGGAAGGCACTGGAAACTCCTAGGTTTTACAGCAAAGGCTTGGTAAAAGGCTGAAATGGAATCACATTAAAGCACACTTCGGACTTTTACCAAGCCCCTTTGGTAAAACCTAAAATTTACCAGACTTTGGGCTTTTACAGTAACATATATACACTGGTGTGCAAAAATAAAGGACGAAGTCGAAAAATTAGCATATCAGCTGAACGAAGAGGCAGAGCGGACAGAAAGACCAACCAGGAGATAAGTGAGATGATGTACGGTAGCACATGCGCAGATATGCAGGTAGACGGAATGGGGGAGTGTCTGAGTAGTATAAAGCATGTTGTCGGTGTAAGATCAGATTGCACGCCGTATAGCAGTTAAAATCACACCGAGTTGCTGCCTCAGCGACAAATGGCGAATAATCAATCTGTTAGACCACATCTGGATCCGTTTACCCGAGGTCGAATCATTGGGAAGTTGGAGGAAGGCCGCAGTGTGACAAGTGTGGCTGCAGAGTTCGGAATTGCTCACAGCATCGTTTCACGACTTTGGAGACAATTTCAAACTACAGGAACAGCTATCCGGGGGTTTAGTAGTGGTCGTCCACGAGGAACCACACCCGCAGATGACCGGTATATTGCCTTACAGGCCAGAAGAAACAGGCGGCAGACAGCGGGAGAAATCGCTAGACACACAACACAGGCGACTGGACGACCGATATCGCCTTTTACCGTGGCCAGAAGACTGCACGGTGGTGGTCTGTTTGCACGACGCCCTGTACGGTGTGTACCTCTAATGCCTGCCCATCGGAGAAGGCGTTCTCTGTGGTGTGCCGGGAACACCGGAATTGGAGAGACAATGAATGGGGACAAGTACTCTTTACAGATGAGAACAGATTTAGTCTGAGTTGTGATTTTAGACACATACACATCTGGACAGAGCGGGGAACACGCAATAACCCCTTCAACATCATCAAAAGGGACTGTTTTGGAGGTCGCGGAGTTCTCGTTCGAGCAGACATAATGCTTGGTAGCCGGACCGACCTTCAAATCTCCCAAGGAGGTTCGTCACCTGGGACTGCTATTGTAACGAGGTTCTTCTTCCTTACATGCGTCTTTTCACAAGGGCTATGGGTCCTCAGTTCCTCTTCATGGACGACAACGCTCCACCTCATCGCACAGTTACTGTCGAAGAGCTGTTGGAGAGTGAAGATATTGAACACATGGATTGGTCGGCAAGGTCTCTGGATCTAAATCCCGTCAAGCATGTACGGAACTTACTAGGGAGACCCGTGGCAGCACGTAACTTATCGCCAGTAACGATTCCGAAACTGCGATTGGTGCTACAAGAGGAACGAGCAGCAGTGTCTCAACAGCTCATTAACAATCACATATCCAGCATGCACAAATGATGTGAAACCTGCCTAGCAGTCAGGGGAGATCATATCCCCTATTTAAAGACCGGATGTTTCTTGCTGGACACCCATCACAGGGATGTTTCGGCCTTGAGTCGCATTGCGCTCCATGCTACGTTTTCAATAAAGCTTTTTTTTATCCCTCTCATTTCTCTTTTAGTAAGTGTTGCTTACATTACTCATGTCCTTACGTATTGGGGATCTTACGGTATTAAATGTGTTGATTTGGAAAGCTTTTGTACAAAGTTATATTGAAAAAACCGTCTCGTCCTTAATTTTTGCACACCAGTGTATAGCTTTATCCTACCTTCGAGAGCATTCAAGAGAACAACAGCCAATAATGCGTTCTAGAATGTTCTCGCTCCGTCTGTGTCATATAACTGATTTGTCGCCAAATGGGCGACCAAATCTGGCAACCTGCCTTTCGCTCTGGAAATCCTAACCCCGCTTTGCTAGCTATCTTACCACAGTTGGGCCTTTCGCAACACTGTATTGATAATGATATGTTGTTTAAAGGTATAATAGGGATTAACAAGATTTCGTTCGTAAGAAAATTAATTGGTTAGGTTAGGTTAGGTTACTCAATTATGGCAAAGCACACGAGGGCTATCTGCCTAAGGGGAGGGATGCCTTCGTGGAGGACTTTCTAAGGGAAACTGGCTCGTATACACGTTACACATGGGGAAAACCACGAAAACGCCCATGCAGCCAGCCCGTTCGCGGGATTCGAACCTCGGACCGAACTACCAGTGTTCAGCGTCTTTACCGCTCGGCCGCTGGTGGGCGAAAATTAATTGGTAAATAAATTAATGAAAACTGACATTCGCGAAAGAAAATCCTGAGCATGAATAATTAAAAAATAAACTATGTACGAGAAGTTCGCAAGTGAATTAAGTTGGAATTGAACTAAGTTCTAAGAAATGTGTTAACATTATGCGCTATAAATAAAAGTGTATCAATAAAACAAAATTTCAAGAAATAAAAGGATAACTATTGGGTAAAATCATGGAATGCTGGGTAATTCTCATCAAATTCGATAATGGAAATGCTTCTTTTGTATATGTAGCGTAAGTATTCGTTAATTTCACTTGAAAGTTGTCCATGAAGGCAGAAATATCCTTATTTAGGGCAGGCAAAATGTAATAAAGTGAAAAGTTGCATACTTGGGACATTTAAATCGTAAAAATAACGGTACAGATGCAGTCAATTAGCAAAAAATACCGAATTAAAAGGTATTAAGCGTTCAAGTTAATAAGAATGATTTCTGTGTGAGTACAAGAGAGAGTGAACTTAATTCTAAAATTATGGATTAAAGCTGAGATTTCATTCTAAAAATTTGGAATCTATCAAGCTAGCTTAATGGTAGCCGAGGTTCGAAACTAAATATTGGTAATATTGAAGAGCTTAAAAGCATGCATTCAAATTTAAATGATATAAAAAATATGTGGAAATAAATACCTTATAAGGTATCCCTGCCGCCCTTTTTCACATACCTTCGTTGTGTAGTGGTCAGTACGCTCGGCCTATAGTCGAGAGGTCCGTGGTTCGAATCCCGGCGAGGGCGTTGCACATATTTCATGACTACGGGGAGAGGGAAATTGAGGAGTTAAGAATTAGGTAATAAGCATTAGAATAATTCGCTAAGGAAATCAAGCTAAGGAAAACCCTACAAAATAATTTCCAGAAAATTTCCTTTTCTACTATCACTTAACTTAAATATAGACTTTTCTCTGCCTTACTAAATTAATACATTTTAGGATTTCACTGAAATTCTTCGGTCTTTGCCCGCATATATTACAATTATTAAGTCATTACTCATTAATCAACCTATACCGCAGATAGATTGAGTAAATTTTGTAATTTGATTTATATACAATTTACGCCCCAGTTTTGAACTTACTTTCTGCAAGAGGATTTTACCTTTTCTTTTCCTTTATTAAGCTTCAAGATTATTATGGTTAATAAGAGATACACATGTGAGCTATCTTCATACCAGTACTTTGCTGCAGAGATTTCCGTCTTCACTCACTCAGATTCTTAAGAGCGTAATTCAGCTGGATATCTAGAGAACTTCCTGACACTGTCATAACTTCAATGCTGAATTCTTTCTTTTGCGGTCGAATCTTGGACTCTCAGCAAGGAACTTCTAGCTGATATATCGAAGAAATTGCTACTGTTGTCACCTACCGAATTTTTGTCAAGCGGCTCTGCTGAAACGCTGGCACATTGCCAAAGAACACTCTCCCAAAGTCATTCTGCCAAAGCATTGTCGAACCTAAAAATCTTTGCACAGTCTTCAGGTAATTAGCGAAACCCAAAATCCATAAACGCTGCCATAACTTAGATAAGTCTGTAATATCACAGACTACCAAAAAAAATCAGAACTGTGAACTTACAGGCATCAAACCTTTACTGCTGAAATAAAATGCAGATAAAAACTATTTAGAGTCAAATCGTCAAAGAAATATCTTTAACACACTGTCGTCCCACGCAATTTGTCAGGAACTCGCTTCCATGTGGCGAGCAGTTATCTCTAGATGCGAAAATTCTCTTGTATTTGATACTTTGCCTGTATACTGACCTTTAACAACAGATATTTTCTCTGCTTTTACTAATTTCTTAGAGAATCTCATGAAGAGCTTGACATATAATGAAACCTAAATGATGTTCTCCAGTTGAGAAGGATCTAAGTGAAGGAAAGAGAAATGTGCTTTTTCAGTTATGCCTAGAAAAAGTTAAAAAAGGGCAATAGCGTCATCAGAAAATGTCGAGTAGGTTGTCCGTCAGGAAAGCAGCGAATTAAGTATCATACCAATTGACAAAAATGGCAAAACTTTTGAAAAAGTACCTAACAGAAATATCATCTTAGTCGTCCACGTGCGCCATCTGTTGATGGCGGGGAAAGTCTATGAAGCTTTTGCAGCAGTGAACTGGCTTTAGAACACAACTTTACCATCTCTAAAATTTTATACAAAGTTTTAGAAATCCCTAAATCTTGGATGACCCCAAAGTTGAAATTTTGATCAAGTTTTTTGGGCCATTGCAAAGGAGCGGAGTCAAAATCGGCTTAATACTCGGAAGCAGGAAAGTCCGAAATTTGAAGTTTTTTCTTGAAAACTCTAATGCGGGAGAAGTTGGAATTTTCCCTCTGTTGCTGAAATCGTACGGACATTTGATTAAAGTAATCAAATTTTTATTTTTCAAGTATTTTAACATATATTGAGCTCTTTATCGCACTATTTAAGGTACGTTAGTTCCTCCGCGTTCTCTTGTCCTACGTTAGTTCCTCAGTTGATAAAACGCAGAGCTGTTAGGAATGGCATTTTGAACCACTAAACCATTTTTCAGATCGAATACTCTTTTTTCGTTTACAATTTTTTCCGTTGCATCTCCACATACTTTCTTTGGAAATAATTTGATTTCGTGGTCATTTACATATATTCGATAGCGAGGTAATATATCTTTTTTCTGGAAAAATGGTAAAGAGTCTCCCTCACTTCGTGGTAGATTAAAGATTATCAACATCTTTTTTATAATGTTTAAACTGAAAAAAGATTACTACGATATTATGCTATTCATCAAATTCGCCAATAGAAGTCGAAAGCGAAAGTACCGTATTTTACATAAATGTTTAAACTGTGAAAAAGTAATTCCGATATCACGCGGTTCATCAGATTCAGCAAACAGAAGTTAAACTGGTCAAAAAAAAGACTATTATTATTTCAAGCGGTTTACATTATTTGGCGGTTTATCGTGGGGGACATGAAAATCAAGTAGTCCCGTAAAATGACGTAGTGGTAAAATCGATGAAAACTGACTATTAAAAATATGTAAATGCAACTAAATTTGTCAGTGTTTGGAGACTTCCTGAAATTTCAAAATGTCAGATTTCACGAGAAAGTTTACCTTTAGAGATAAACTACGTAGTCAATAATTTTTTTCTGAATTACCTGCAGTGAATTTTTCATTCACTTGTAAGCGTTTAATAGCTAATTTTAATTGATGCCGTTCTTTCTGAGCTTATAGAATCAGTTGTATTTTATTCAAACCAGTCTAGAGTTGAAGGTTTGCAGAACTTCTATTAAAATAGAAGATTTAGTACTATTAAATTTCTGTACGATGAGTAAGAACGCGCAACTATAACAAAACGTGTATTGTGCCGTAAACGTGTAAACATAACCATTACAGCTTCATGATTAAAATAGAATAATTATAGCAACATGTTCCCAATTCTTAAAAGCTAAATTAGAAATTAAATCTAAGTGTTATTTCCCTTTCCTTGTGAGTAAAAACTGATTTAGCCTAAGATATTCATATGTTAATCTTGGATTTATAAAATTTACCCTACTACGTACAGAACAATAGAAATGCCTTCACAATGGTGCTTCGTCATGAAAATGACAGCACTTCTAAAACTTTACAGAGGTCAGCCAGTCTTCATAAAAGGTGCCTTGAAATACAAACAATGACACCTTCCCATAGACGTATCCACCTTGATGTCAGTACCCAGGTTTCCAAATAAGATTTTAGTTTCAAAGTGGCACTAATAGCAGAAATAAAAAACCGATACCCTTTGCGGTTTCCGAGTTAAAATCAGGCAGCTTTTTCGAGGGTTATCTTCTGAAGTTAAAATCCAGTTTTTTAAAGAGTGTAGCCACTTTTATTTTGAGCCATCTTTGGGGAAGCTGCTTAGAAAGAATGACTGATTTCCGTAAGTACTATCATTTTTATTTCGGGGTAGCTACTATTATGTATCGTTCCTACAAAACGCATATCACTAATGTCATTCACGACTGAAAACAAGAAAGTAGACATAAGTGGACATCATGGGAAAAGACTAGTTTTAGTCTTCTTTTTTCTTGCTTTGATCTTATTTTTCTTGTTTTCTTCTTCTTTTTAATTCACGATATGAGCGCGGTCAATTCGATGCTTCAGCGATGGCTGTCAGTGTAGAAACCATTGTGGAAGCCACCCAATCCTCGTTGTTCATATCACATTACATATTCTCATTGTAGACGTAATATACTGTTACGAATTTCACATTTATTTGGCTATTTATTTAGAATTGTAATTAGATTTGCTTCATGTTGCCTTAGCAACGCAGACGATTTTTGAAGAGAAAGCTACGCCGAAAAAAAAAATAGCAATAAAAATAAAAGAGCGCGTGCATTTAATGCTTAATAAATAAATATCTCGTAATTACTGTTGCCATCCAGAAAAATCTAGAAAAATCGTGATTGTTCTACTGATAATTAAAAAGCTTATAAAAGCCGAGGTGAAACACCTCATCTCAGTTAGTTAATCAGTTAGTTGTTGTTGTTGCTGTTATACTTGTA